>APFE030199545.1:0-13888 GCA_000404065.3 Pinus taeda
GAAATTTTAACTTCTAATTCATTAGATATCCAACTTTATTGGATATTAAAATTTCCAAATCTATTGGATATTAATAAGGATTAAATCTCTTAAGACTTAAACTTATTTTTAAGTGAAAGGTTTGCACTTAAAAGATTTCATTCCTCTTATTATTTGAGTTAGTTAAAGTTAAAATGATTTTATGATGGCTTAATTAAAATCAAATTTTAATATTAGTAAGAAAACATCCAAATGAAATTGGTTGTGCATTGTGGTAGAAGCTAAAATTGACATGTGTCTCTTTTTTAGCGCCAAACTTGAGGAAATGTTTTCACATTGAGAGATTATATATATAGGATTTGAACTTTGAATCTCATCTTTTAGACAATACGTCATAACAAGATTATAGCAATTTACCTACAACTTGAGTTGATATGTATTTTAAAAATTATATAAATAAGACTAACAATATTTTTTTGTAAGCTTGAGAGGATTACATCATCATCATGTCCAATATATCACCCAGATTGGGGGAATTAAATGAGTGACTTCACATCGAGGAGTGCTTTAACAAAGCACAAGATCACCATCTATCTAAGACTCCATAAATAAAATTAACAATATTAAATACCACCTAAAATAATATATATTTTAACTAATATATAAATGAGGCTAACAATATAAAATTAATTATTTTTTATTATATTGGCTAGAAATTGTAATTTGAACTATTATATATTTATTAAATATAATAAATATATATTTTATTATTGAACTAGAATACTCGTTGTTATATGTAATTTTAAATAATAATAAAACTAATGTAACAAGACAAAAAATAAATATTTTTTATTATATTGGTTAGAAATTGTAATTTGAAATTTGAATCTTTTTTTTTAATAGACAATTGAATTATATTTTGAGAAATCTGAATTATCGAAAAGAAACAATTCTGAATATGATTTCTAGAGTGTTGAGAGAATTGAACTCTTGACCTCTTAATAACAAAAGAATTTTTTAAACAAGAAAATGGACCAATATTAAATAATCCTCAAAATTATATTTCATTAAATTAATATATTAAGTATAAACAA
The DNA here is from genome assembly GCA_000404065.3 of Pinus taeda. Lineage (NCBI taxonomy): Eukaryota > Viridiplantae > Streptophyta > Pinopsida > Pinales > Pinaceae > Pinus > Pinus taeda. The sequence goes on from APFE030199545.1 coordinate 1,074, forward strand.
AATCAATAGTCATTAAATTATGAAAATTGGCTATTTAGGAAATAACCATTTAAAATAATTATATAGAATTAATAAATTTCAAAACTTATTAATATAATTAATTAATATTATTATTTAAATTTAAATCAGTTTATATGCATCTAATAAATATATATATATATTTTTGTGTAAATTATACTACTGCTATTATATTATACAAAATGTGTTACAAAAAGAGTACATCCGCCATACTAGGATGGCCGCCGCTGAACATTTGAGCGTGCTATGACTGAACAAGAACCTGAAAAACTGTGGAACAAAGAGACTGTCCACTGACTCCAGACCCGAACCCATAACAGACTAGTTACATGCCAAATTGCTTTCTATCCCTGCCGAAGCGACACGGAGCTTCCATGCTAGCCGAAATAAAACATATAACAGACACGAATCTTCCATGCAAACCCACAACAGACACTGAGCTACTCTACCCGAACCCATTACAGACTCAGAGCTTCCATACATACCCTTCACAAGACACTTAATAGACATAACATACGATGATGAGAATCGTTCAAAAACCATGGAACTGCCATTCTGGAACTGTAAGCGCAGCCAAACAGAGGACTTACTCATCCATGGAGGTGGACGGTTGTTCCTCCACCACTCGGCAGGCATAGGGATCAGAGGAGCTTGAATCCGTGTAGGGGGGATCATTGTGTGCAGGCTCGCTTGTTCCCGCCATTTCTCCCGCAGCCGCACCCGAGGCCTCCACAGGCTGCAGTCGAGAGCTTTGAACAGGCGAGGGTGGTCGTGGCTCCGCTGGAGCTTCTGGTATGGCTGCGTGCTCGCATTTCTCGAGCCAGACTGTGACATAGAAGGTGGCGTTATCCAGAACGCAGGGGAACCGGAATCGAGTGGAAAGGTGAGAGCCGAGCGAGCACATCGCTGTGCCTCCCCACCCTCTTCCTTTGCCTCGTCCCCGCCGAGCGCTTGGTGAGCTGATTTCCTCAGAGGGAGATCCGAGTGAGGCTCAGGATCGTGGAGGAGAAGCACGTCCTCGAGCGCCACCTCTTGAGCCACCCCGTCGACTAATGAGTCGCAATCTCTCACGCGGCATCCTGAAACCTTTCCACCCAGAGTCCAAATGTGCCCTTCTCCACACAGAAGCCGACCAGGTGAGTAAATAACAAAATAAATGACAGACAGGAAAAAACCAGAGCTTACCACCTCAAATTGCAGATAGGAAAAGACCTGAGCCACTCTGAGCGGAGTGCTCAAAGCCCAGAAACTTGGAAGCCTACTAGAACGCACATGTACCAGGGTCGTCTGAAGTAGACAATCATGAAAGCCTGAGCGAACCAGGATGAAGACCAAGGCCTTCTGAACAGAGGGCCAAGGTCTGAAGCCTGGCACACTCAACCATAACACCCTCATCCACGACCTAAACAAAATGTTAACGAAACCTCGAGACCATATGCAGACCATACCCACCTTTGCCACCCTTTCACAATGCAGCTTCGAGCTGGGGAGGCCGACTGATATAATTTGTCGCGGGACCATTCTCCCATGCGGAGTTAAGGCCGCATTGAACCAGGCCGGACGGGGGAGGCTGTCTCGAGACGCTCTCGTCCACACGTCTGAAGCGGGCTGCCACTTGCCTCTTAATGAGGCGGCCCCTTCATTTATTTGCGCAGTAATCACCCGCAGCCGGGGAATAAATATATTTTTTTTACAATTAAAGCATTTTTATATTTTATTTTATACAATTATAATATAATATAGTTTTCCATTTTACATTTTATTTACTTATACTATCATAATTTTTTAATATTTTTTAGAAAAATAAGTTCAAATCTTGATTGTATATAAGTTGACAAATCTTTCGACAGAATAACCCCCAATCTCTATTTATTATAAATCTATTTATTTTTTTTATAATATAATTTCTTTTTTTATTATGTTTTAACTTAAATTAATGTACAATTATATCATAATATATTAATTAAAGATTATAACCTCGATCGGGGTGCATGCTAGAGGTTGGAAAGGATGACAGATAGTCATGTTAGTTATGAGGATTAATCGAAGGGTACCTTCCACCGCCCCCCACACGCTCATGACGATGGGTGCAGCGGCCTCTCGCATGTAAACTCGCAGAGGAGATAGGAAAGGTGGTGGGCATGGCAAGGACAAGGTGGGAGGTGATGCATGTAAGGAGGGATAGGGGAATGGATATGGTAGGTTAGATTGTGGAGTTAAGGCAATTCGAGAGAGGGATAACCACATTGCTACGAACATTGGTGGGAGTTGGAGCACTAGAGCAAGCAGACGGAGCTATTGTTGTCAGCATCGGTGGAGCGTATTCGGGGATGTTTTTTTGGTCCTACAATCCCCTTGCTATTGCAACTCTATTTGTTTATGGATGGGGGGTTCGAGAGAAGCCAGGGGATGGGAACTAGGGGGCTAGCTGTGGAGAACATTGCAGGCGTGGGGTGATTGTGGTCTGGCGTAGTGTTGTGGCTTTGAGAGCCCTAAGTGCTGACTAGGCAAGTAGATGTGAAGCTTCTCTTGAGAGTAGCAGAGTGAATTCGCATGACTATGCGGGTGGAGTGGCAGAAGGAATGCAATGGGGAAGTGTAGGCATGAGGGAACATAGAGGAGCGACACAACTTAACTGGGCAGAGGGGTATGGGAAGGCTCAACCTTGCTAGGGAAACCTTGACTGGGTAGAGGGGAATGGGAAGGTTCACCTAGGCAGGGGCACTCTTGCTTGGCCACGTGAGGGGTGGGTCAACCAAACTATATATGAGTGGCATGGGGCAGGGAACAGAGAGTAGCACAATAGGGAAAGACGAATAGCCTTGTTTCTTGAACAAGGTGTCACCCAACCTGCGTCTGTCTCTGAAAGCATTAGGGAGTAGACCAAAGAATAAGCATAACGGTGGTATTGAAATGCAACACTAGAGGTTAACTCATCATTCCTTTGAACAAGAAGTGGACAATGCAGAGATGGTTCGGCCAGCAAGAGGAAGAGGGCGCGAAAGACGTGGGAGGGAGCCTGCATGGGCAAATGGCTCAAGCACCTCAGAACCAAGACGAGGTAGAAAACCGGTAGAACACCTCATAAGCGAAGCTGTGGTGGCCTACAAGGAGGGAATAGATGCTGCCATTCGCAAGTTGTTAGAAGAATGGGAAGTGGAAATTAAATAGGAAGGTGAATCCGAGGAGGAGATGAAGAACTCGCAGAGTGTAATTCCGGACTCGAGAACACCAGAGGGAGAATAACCCAATTTAAACAGACCCTTTATCTATACTAGCCTATGAAGAGCCTTATGGGGAAGGCGATGGAGTGAATATCATTAGGGATGGCACTGACTCTCCAAGACATGCCTAACTATAAAAAAGATTTGCAGACAATTCAATTTCAGCTTCACAAGTAGGACATTCGACTGGACAAAATTCAAAGGCACATCCCTTGCATCATTGAACTAGCTTAGATGCCTGGTAACTCAGCGAAGGACCCGACACCAGTTGAGTCAGCTTCAAAAGAACAACATGAAAAGCATTTTTTGTTTTTACGGGTAACATTTACTTTAAAATATGCATGCTTATGAAAGATAGACATATCGAATCTTATCGTGAAACTAGTACTTATCTAGCTTGGTTAAAACCACTGATACTTTTTTTTTTGGATGGCTTATAACGAGGATAGGTGGCCAAGGCACTTGTTTCCCAGTGGGCAAGTTGAGGCCACCTATCTCACATATGTGATGTAAATTTGATGTTTATAAATAGAAAAAGAAAAACCTACCAAACTTAATATATATATTAATTAAAAATTATATTTCATTGTATTATTTTTTATAATTATACCTCTAAACATCTTTTAAAATTATCAAATATAATATTTCAATAATATTTTATTTAATTGTTTAAATTCAAAATTTTATAAAAAATTCCAACAAAATTATATTGTCAAATTCCAATAAAGATATCGAATAAATTTTTAAATTATATTAGTTCAAAGTTCTTTCTATTTTAAAGCATGGAAAGGTCCATAATATTCAGGTTACCGGATTTGAGTGTCTTGATACAATTCGAAGGAGCCTCATATTTTTGGCAACTGGTCATCTCTAAATTCAAATAACCTCGCGGGAATGTGTTTCGTACTCTAGAAATAATTTTATATGATATTCTTAAGACAAATTGTAATAATAGTTATATCTTTGAAAATTGTATTAAAGTAATTATTTTTTTCCAAATAATTACTTTTTCCATGGAAATGACTTAGCTGTACACTTTAATAGTCATATTGGAGAATTGTACATCGCACATTCCATCTCAAAAACAAGCAGTGATCTCGCAGTTCCCAACACTTTGAGATTTTGGGCCAACTGGCATTTTTAAATACATCAATAACCTCACTCACGGTCGGTGTGTTTCGTAACAGATCCATAATACATCCATGACTTGGCCAAACCTCATTTCTCATCAAATCCATCGATTACCAGAGTCCAGCGAAGATGGTAGAAAAGGGACATTTTAATTCTCGAGGTCACGTTCATATTTCTGACTGAAAAATTGTGACAATTGAATTACGCGTTAATGCATGTGCCAACACGTTAGAACGCATATGACTATGTCGGGGATGGGAGTATTGCACGATATATATATACACACATTTAGCTACAAGAAGGGGAAGAACACACGGAAACTTGAAGGCCTCTCTGGTTGCTGGCCTTCTCTACATTGAGTTACAGAAAATCTGTGACTCGCAACTAATTTTGCTACAATGGCGAGGAACAATATCAATTTGATCGTACGGATTGTCATGATCAGTTGGTATTGTTGGGAATCTATTGGATTGGCAAATGCAGGTCAGAAAGCGTGGAAGCGAGCTCATGCAACATGTTATGGAGACACTAATGGAATATCAACAATGGGTAAGCTGCTTCACGTCAACATCATCTCATTAAGACTGAATCTCCTCTATTATTTTCTTGAATTGTGTTGACAGAGGCAAGCTGGTGCATCCATATTACACCATCCACCTAATTTTAATAATTTGGTTCATGTTGGGAGGTATTGCAGGAGGAGCCGGCGGATACGATGATATGTGCGGATACGATGATATGTACGCTGCTGGGTATGGGACAAGCAATACAGCAGTGAGCAGCATAATGTTCAAAGAAGGGGTTCAAGGAAGGGGCGGCGTGTGGGGCGTGCTATGAATTGTTGTGTGACGCAAAATCCGATCCAGCATGGTGCATCGACGGTGGGAGGATGCTTACAGTTGTTGGAATTTTCTGCTAAATTCCTTAACAAATAGACAACACAAAAAAAAAGTTATGTTTTTACTCTGTTTCTGCACAGAAAATTGTAAATTTCGTTTTCTGGACTTGGTGTTGCAACAACAGGATTCGGTGTTGCAGCAACGCTGATCGTGGTGTTGCAGCAACAGGAAATTTCTGATATTTTAAAATAAAAACTGAAAAACAGAGTATTGCTTGGCAACACAAAAACCGGAGAAATAGCAACTGAAACTTAACTTATATTCAGTAAAACAACAACTGATGTAATAAAACAACTGATACAGCCAAATAGCTTCCTTTATCTCAGAAAATTGCAGGTGTTTAAGCACTGCTGTGCGGTTACAAGACACTCTGTTCAGAACTCTTGTTGTAAACACTCTGTTTTTTTTGTTCAAAACGCTGCTGTAAACACTCAGTTTTTTCCTTGAAACATTTTTCACACCTGTCTGTAAATTTTATTCATATACTCACACTGCTGCGTACATAAAAAAAATTCTCCAGTGCTGTGCATTACAGAGAAAACTCTATCTCTGTTAAAAAAAACTTACGCACACTGCTGTATTTTTACATTACAGATTCAACAGAACACAGAAAACAGAACTTAACATATTTTATGTGCCGTAAGAACAAGACTACATATGTGAATTAAAAAAATAAAATTAAAATCCTACCTACACAACAATTAATTACCATCATTTCGTAAGAGACCGCCATTCCATAATAAATTGTTGTGTAATCGCTGATTCAGGAAAGGACTGGAGCTGCGGCTGTTTACTGGCAAAATCATTATCGTGAGAGACCACAATTCCGTAATAAATTGCTGATTCAAGAAAGCACTGGAGCTGCGACTGTTTACTGGCAAAATCATCAATGCAGAGGTATGGTAGTTGATTGAACAGTACAGGGGTATGGCAAAGGACAACCTCTGCAGTTGAAAATAATATTTCAACACTCCCCTTTAGTTTCAACTGCTGGGTTATCAGTCATACCCAGACATTTCCTCAAAATCTCAAAACTTTTCTGTCCCAAAGGCTTGGTTAGGATGTCTGCAACCTGCTCTTGAGTTTTGCAATGTACTAAGACAATTTCTTCATTATTTACCAACTCTCTGATATAATGAAACCTTGTGTCAATGTGTTTCGTTCTCTTATGAAACACATAATTTTTGGATAATGCAATAGCAGAACTGTTGTCACAATAAATTACAGTTCCTTTTGTCTGCTCTTGGCCTAAGCTCCTTAACATCCTTCTCATCCAAACTGCTTGACATGTTGCTGCTGTAGCTGCCACGTACTCTGCTTCTGCTGTGGACAATGCCACAATTGGCTGTTTCTTGGAAGCCCATGAAATGGCTCCTGAACTCATGTGAAAAACATAACCCGATGTGCTTTTCCGGTCATCTACACTTCCAGCCCAATCACTGTCAGTGTATCCAACTAAATCTAAACATTCTGAGACAGTATATAAAATCCCAAACCTTTTAGTACCTTTAACATACCTCATAATCCTTTTTGCTGCCTGCCAATGTGCTTCTTTTGCCCTCTCCATGAATCTGGAAATTAGACTAACAGCATACATTATATCTGGCCTAGTTGCAGTCAAATACATGAGGCTACCAACTATGCTCTTGTACAGACTAGGATCAAAATCCTTGCTGCTATCCTTTTTGCTGAGTTTTAATCACATTACTGTGGGAGTGATTGCTGCCTTGCAATCTTGCGTGTGGAATCTTTCCAACACTTCATTTACATATCTTGCTTGAGAGATAAAAATTCCATTTTCATTTTGATCTACTTCTATTCCTAAGAAGTATCTCAGCAAACCCATGTCAGTCATCTCAAATTCTTTTTTCATGACTGATTTAAAATTTTCAATGAGGTAGTCATCATTACCTGTAAAAATCACATCATCAACATACAACACTACAATTAAAATCTTACCATCATTTTCTTTGATGTAGACGGTGGGTTCTCCCTCACATTTGTCAAATTCATTTTCCAGTAGATAGGAATCTATCCTACTGTACCATGTTCTTGGCGCTTGCTTCAGCCCATAAAGAGCTTTCTTTAATCTGCACACTTTGTGCTCTTCACCTTTCTTCTCATAGCCTAGAGGTTGCTCAATGTAAACCTCTTCCATTAACACTCCATTTAGGAATGCCGACTTCACGTCCATTTGGTAAACTTTCCACTTGTTTTGAGCTGCTATGGACAACAGTGCTCTCACGGTTTCCATTCTTGCAATCAGTGCGAAAGTCTCTTCATAATCTCTCCCATACTGCTGCTTGTACCCTTTGACAACCAGCCTTGCCTTGTGTCTTTCAATTTTGCCTTCAGCATTGCTCTTGGTCTTGTAGACTCATTTAACTCCAATGACTTCTTTACCTTTTGGTAGCTCAACCAAATCCCATGTCTTGTTTCTCTCTATGGCATTGATCTCCTCATCCATAACTTCTATCCATTTCTTATCCTTAATTACATCTTCGAAATGAATAGGGTCTTCAACATGACAATATAAAGCAAATAAAGAATTCATACCTTCATTTGCTGCTTCTTGCTCATAAGTGTCATTTAAATTTCTGAACTTCTTACCTCTTTCATTTGGTGTATAAGTGCTTGAAGAAGCACTTGAATTTCCTCCTTGAGGTGTGCTTGGAGAAGCACTTTCATTTCTTCTCAAGGGTGTCTCTTGCTGTTCTGTTGTTGGTGCTGCTGTTTGGGAATATGTTTCAGCCAACTCCTCATCATCATCATGAGACAAACAGTTTTTAACATTAACTGTTTTCTTTATGCTTCCATCCCAAGCTTCTTCCTCAATAAATTGAACATCTCTGCTCACAAAAGACTTCTTGGTGGATGGGATATACAGCCTGTAAGCTTTGGATTCCTCACTGTATCCAATGAAAATACATTTCTCCCCTTTGTTGTCCAACTTCCTCCTTAGCTGATCTGGAATGTGTGCATAAGCCACACATCCAAAAACTTTCATGTGGGTGACACCTTGCTTTCTTCCACTCCACGCTTCTTCCGGCACCTTGTTCATCACTGCTTTTGTAGGACACCTGTTCAGAATATATACTGCACAATGTACAGCTTCAGCCCAATAATCATTTGGCAAATGCTTTGCCTTCAACATGCTCCTCGCCATATCCATAATTGTTCTGTTTTTCCTTTCAGCAACTCCATTTTGCTGCGGGGTATAGCTGGCTGTAAATTGCTTGTGAATTCCATTTTCTCTGCAAAACCTCAGGAATTCTTTGGAGATATACTCACCTCCTCTGTCTGTTCTCAAAACTTTGATGCGCAGCCCACTCTGATTTTCCACAAGTGCTTTGAAATTTTGAAAATTTTCAAACACTTCGCTCTTATTCTTCAGGAAATAAACCCAAGTCTTTCTGGTAAAGTCATCAATAAATGTTAGAAAATATTGGTTGCCTGCAAGTGATGGAGCTTGCATCAATCCACATAAATCTAAGTGGACAATTTCTAAGGGTGCCTTTGCCCTTATGCTTTTCCCGGTTGGAAAACTTTCTCTGTGTTGTTTTCCCAATATGCAGCCTTCACAAAGGCTGTCCGGTTTCTCTATCAATGGTAATCCTCTTACCATCCCTTTTCTACCCAACAAATTAAGACCTCCAAAGTTAAGATGTCCAAATCTCAAATGCCACAACCAATTTTCAGTCTTTGGCATACTTTGGAAAGCCTCTTGGGTAACTGCTGCAATTACTTCTTTGTTTTTCAAATCTACTCTTATTCTAAGAGGGAACATTCTGTTCCTTGTCATCTTCACTTCAGCAATGCATAGCTTGCTGGGTGCTCTGTCCATGATGGTGCATACATCATTCTCAAAGAAAACATTGTAACCTTTTTGAACAAGCTGTCCAATACTCAAGAGGTTACACCTCATTCCAGGAACATAATAGACATCTGCTATGGTTTTCCTTTCTCCTTTCTTTGTAAATATTTTAACTTCTCCTTTTCCCATAACAGAGATTTTGCTATCAGTCCCAAGTGTGACTTGTGATTTCACACTTTGATCTAAAGCAGAAAACAGGGCTAAGTTTCCTGTCATATGGTTACTGCAACCGGAATCTAGAAACCATATATCCTCACTGTTTGTTTCAGCCATATTACAAGCTAACAATACATTATCTTGGCTGGTATTTTCTCTAGTAATATTTGCATTAGATCTATTGTTCATATCATGCTGCTTCTTCCTACATTCACTGGCATAGTGCCCATATTTTTTACAATAATAACATTGGACATTGGATTTTTCATACCTTTGTCCTTGAGCATGATGTTGTCCACTTTGTTGGCTGCTGCCATGGCCTTGGTTCTGATTTGGATTGCTGCCTCTTCCTTGAGCATTTGCTGGGCTGCTTCTTCCACCTCTGTTTTGGCTTCTACCTCTTCTTCTCTTGTTTCCTGTGCTTTGACCTCTTCCTCTTCCAAAGGACATCTGGGTCTTGAAGGCTTGCTTTAGAGATGAGTTTTCATTTCTACTCAACCTCTGCTCATGTGTTATCAGTGATGCATGGAGTTCATCAACTGAAAAATTTGAGAGATCCTTTGTCTCTTCTATGGTGGTGACAATCACATCAAACTTTGAGGGTAGAACCCTCAATAGTTTCTCCACAATCCTCCTTTCTTCAAAAGTTTCTCCATGAGATCTTTTCTGTGTGACCAGACCAATTTCTTGTGTGAAGAATGAGTCAATATTGTCTGATTCCTTCATGCGCAGGTTCTCAAAATCTTTCCTCAGCAACTGTAGTTTTGTTGTCTTCACTCTCTCCATGCCTTGATAGGCTATCTTGAGAGTTTGCCATGCTTCTCTGGATGTCTTGGCTGCTGCTATCCTTGGAAACACACTCTCATGCACTGCTTGATATAAGAATACAAGGGCTTTTGAATCCTTCTTCTTATTTCTCTTCAACAGCCCTTTTTTTGCCTGAGTTAATCCATTAAACTCTTCTTCATTTGCTGGCTCTTCAAATCCATATTCAACAAATTCCCATAAATCTTGTGAGGCAAATACAGCCTTCATGGTTATGGCCCAATAGTCATAGTTTTTCCCGTTGAACTGTGGGAGTTGGGTATTAAACATACCCATGTTGGTGCTGGCCATTCTTTCAATACTTGACTTGGATTCTTTCTTGGCTGAGTCTCCACTCTACTAGCAAGGCTGCTACCACTATAAACCCTTTCTTCAACTTCTTTGACACTTCAAACAGCCTAGACTGGCTCTGATACCATGTTGGAATTTTCTCCTAAATTCCTTAACAAACATACAACACAAAACAATGCTCTGTTTTTACTCTGTTTCTGCACAGAAAACTGTAAATTTCGTTTTCTGGACTTGGTGTTGCAGCAACAGGATTCGGTGTTGCAGCAACGCTGATCGTGGTGTTGCAGCAACGCTGATCGTGGTGTTGCAGCAACGCTGATCGTGGTGTTGCAGCAACAGGAAATTTCTGATAATTTAAATTAAAATAAAAACTGAAAAACAGAGTAATACTCAGCAACACAGAAACTGGTGAAACAGTAACTGAAACTTTAACTTATATTCAGCAAAACAACTGATATAATAAAACAACTAATATAGCCAAACAGCTTCCTTATTCTCAGAAAATTGTAGGTGTTTAAGCACTGTTGTGCTGTTACAAAAAACTTTGTTTCTGTTCAGAACTCTTGCTGTAAACACTCTGTTTTGTTCAAAACGCTGCTGTAAACACTCTGTTTCTTCCTTGAAACATTTTTCACACCTCTCTGTAAATTTCCTTCATATACTCACGTTGCTGCGTACATAAAAAAAACTTCTGCACTGTTGTGCATTACAGAGAGAACTCTATCTCTGTTAAAAAAAACTTACGCACACTGCTGTGTTTTTACATTACAGATTCAACAGAACACATAAAACAGAACTTAACATATTTTATGTGCCATAAGAACAAGACTACATACGTCAATTAAAAAAATAAAATTAAAATCCTACCTACACAGCAATTAATTACCATCATTTCGTGAGAGACCACCATTCCATAATAAATTGTTGTGTAATCGCTGATTACTGGAGCTGCGGCTGTTTACTGGCAAAATCATCATCCTGAGAGACCACCATTCCGTAATAAATTGCTGATTCAGGAAAGCACTGGAGCTACGGCTATTTACTGGCAAAATCATCAATGCAGAAGTATGGCAGTTGATTCAACAATACAGGGGTGTGGCAAAGGACAACCCCTGCAGTTGAAAATAATATTTCAACAACAGTGACTGCTACCAACTTATGTCCTCGATCTGGATAGTGCGATGCTTCTAGCCACCATTTCGACTTGTCACAGCCGACTTTCACCTCCATTGCAGGTTACAAAGCTGGAATTGTGCCCGTTCTTTACAGAAAGGTGCCTTGCGTGAGGAATGGGGGAGTGAGGTTTAGTATGATGGGCCATGCCTACTACAACACCGTGGTCTTATCGAACGTGGGCGGGAGTGGGCAGGTGAGAGGCATGTGGATGAAGGCCGATGGAATGGATGGTTGGCAACCGTTACAAAGAGGGTGGGGCGCCATTTGGGGAAACGGTACTCCCAATCTGGAGGGACGAGCTCTCTCCTTTATCGTAACGTTGCGCAATGGGAAGACGCGCACTTTCAACAACGTAATCCCTGCCAACTGGCATTTCGGGCAGTCCTTCGTGAGTACTCGGTTCAAATCTCACGGAGTACAGTGACCTGTTATGGTGGCGGCTAGAGGGGCGGACTCCCCACCCGTCTGAGTCTGCTCTTGCTAAAATCATAGGATCTTAGTATACCCGATCTACAGGTGGTTGGTTATACTCTTGGTGTTATAGTGGCAGCTATGAGGTTTGATCCCGGGTCTCCCCTGGATCAAGCTTGATAGTTACCGATTCACCATGTGTTAAAAAAATAAAAATAAATAAATAAATAAATAAAATTATATGTCGACATGAATAACTCTGTCACCCATAACCATCTTTGTCAACGTAGCTTGTTAGAGCTTTGGCTTCTTTTGCTTTTTCCGTGTAAGAATAACAATGGTCGTCTATTTCTCTGTGACATCTTAGATCAGTTTCCAAGACACTGGATTCTCTCAACAAGGCTTTCTAAGACTCTGAATTCTCTGAACAAGAACTTGTGTGTGGTAGTTGTGTTCTGCAAGATTTTCTCCAGAGGCAATAATAACATGTGGATTCCTTTTGTCGAATCATTTGTTTATTCAGATTCAGGCAATATTGTGTTGGGAAGGTCTCGCGTTTTCCCGGTCTCCAAGTCGATTACGAATGACAAATATTTATTTTATTAAATTGTGTCTTAATACTTTATATGAAATCACTTATATAAATATATATATTACATTTCAGATTTAGATGGCAAACGATGCTTTTTCTATTATATGTTATATGAATAAAATTTAAGATTTATACGAACAATGACTTAATGAGAAACCTTGTTCTGAATGTTCAACATCTCATCAATAATGTATATTTAATTTACATTCTTAAAATGG
>APFE030199545.1:14474-25513 GCA_000404065.3 Pinus taeda
AAAAAATAAGAGAGAGAAGTATTCCTAGATCAACATAGTTTTGCTTACTTAACAAATCAAGAAGGTTGCTAGTTTGAGAAATATTTGAAAATTAGACTAGAGAGAGAAAGCGTTTTTCATTTTCAACCCTCTTAGTATCACAAAAGTGATTCACTCTTTCATCCCAAGGTGTTTTGGGAATTGACCAACATCAAATTTCACTTTGGAGCTCATGAGAGCTCAGTCTTATCTTGGCAATATTCATTTTTTTAACACTCTTCAACACGAAAAGATAATTATGATTATCAAAATTGGGGTTGATCACCTCCCTATAATAACTTAGCTTCCTTTTTCCCTCTAACTCCTTATCATCCCACAAATTATCCTTAATTTTGGAAATAAAAATATTCTTAATATTATCCTTATTCTCTATGATGAAATACTCCTTTACTTCCCAATGCCCTAGCTAAGACTAGATATTCTTATAAGAGTTTCCTTGCTTGAGCTAGAGGTAGGGATTTTGGATAGAATTAGAATCAATTTTGGGGAACGTGTTGGCTTCCATGCTGTCTAGCTTCTTCTTATACATGATATAATTAATCATAGCCACGTTTTTAATGGGGGAAAGGCTAGCCTCAATCAAGAGGATATGGTGGCAAGTATTTCCTTTACTCTTGAGGTTGTAGGTTATAAATTGTGTTTGGATTAACTCAATCTTCCTCCATGATTCTCTAGATATACTACAACCCAAAACCTCACTTCGATATAAAATAACAAGGGTGATGAGAGTGTTAAAGAGGAACCTTTTTTTATTCCATACCCAAATTTATGTTTACTTACAATTGTTTTCAAACCCATAATAAACTTTCTAGCATTCAATTATCATTTTCTTAATGCTATAATTCTAGTTGAATTGTTGATGAATGTTGATTCCCAAATATTTGTATGGGGAAACTTTCTCCAAGTAGTTACTATCATACATGAAATTATCATAGTTGATATTTTAGATTTAATTATCATGACTTTAGTCTTGTCGATATTAATAGTCATACCTATCTTGGAGTAGTATTATTGGAGGATTCTAAATTGCTTCTTCAGACCTTCATGACTCCTAGCTAGAGGAACGACTTTGTCAACATAAAGGATAAGAGTAATAACCATATCAGTGATCTCGGGGCCATCACATCCTGCAACTCCTATACATTCCTCTAGCTCATCAATGTAAATGCCAAAAAAAACATCACATATTTTTCTTGTCTATCTTTTATCTAATAACACTTAGAAAGTATATAATTACTATTTAGCTTATTATGTTATTAGTGAAAATTTAAACTTCAATAGAAAAAATAATAGCTATTTATCCTAGCCACCAAAAATAACACCATTGGACATGAGTTATCTTTTAAATTATAAAACAATCAAAATCATTTTAAATTCTTCTTATTGAAAAATTATGAAATTTAGAATAGGAAAGGTGGTGTTATATGGTGCTTTGTTAAGACATATTTTTTTATTAAAAAATGGGAGAGGTGGTGTTATATGGTGCTTTGTTAAGACATATTTTTTTATTAAAAAACATTTAATTATAATAGGCATCATAAATTAAGAAACATCAAACATTTTTCATGCTCAATTTTTATCCAATAATGCTTGTAGAATATAAGGTCCATTTTTATCTAAATATATAAAATTATATAATATTATAGTATAATTTTTATTTTTATTTTATTGCTTCATAATGATTTTATATAAAACTAGATATTATTCTTTGAATCAAGTCCTATCACAATCTTTCATAAGGGAAACTAGTACTATTGATGATGGACAATAGTCCAGGTTTATCAAAATGTAAGTGAATATAAATGGTAAGTTTATGATTATTAGAATAAAATGAACTACTAAAAGTAAAATCCATAAGTCGAGAGGTCGAGTATGACATCAAGTATTTAATGAAGTGACTAAGGCCAGATCTTGGGCAGTGGTACTTGTTGGTGCTAGAGGTTTTAGGCCACATTGAAGATAACTTTCTATATGAGATAACTAAGCATCTAGACTGGCGAGACTAGAATTTTGGTCACATTAAACTTATTGAATTTCATTAAGGAAGGAGATGATGTCATTATTATCTTCATGCCATTCCTTCAGGACCTTGCCCAAGAGTGTCTTAATTTTCCATGGAAACCTAAGACTACACACAATGTATGTAAAATCAAATACGAATTTAATAATATTAGTTTGTTATTGATATAAGAGAAATTTGCAATCAAAAGTAAAAAATATATAAAGAAAATTCATTGCAAAAAATATGCAAAAAATATTAGTTGTCAAAATAAACAAAGTTATTGATCAAATGAGAAAACTACCCAGTACTCGTTTTTTTTGTGTAGCAAAAAATCACCCGATTTTGAAAAATGGCGAATCATAATATGCCTTATTTTAGCATATTTTTGGCACTTCAAATTTTCTTATGTATTAAGTATGAACATTTTTAGATCTTAGTGATTTTCATGTTGATTTTGAAAAGTGTTGATGCAATATCAACCCTTTTTTTAGAGTGTTGATCTTTGACATTTTAAATTTTCTAATATCTTCTTATTTCCATAAGATTTTTTTTAACTATATTTATGTATTTGTGTGTTTTCATTTTCCTTTTTGAATTTTTTTGAAATGAAATCTTAATTTTTTCACGTACTTAAAAAAATAAAAAAATGGTCAATATTTTCTATATGTTTATGTAATGCCAGTTAATATTTCAATGGACATCAAATAATTGTCACTAAAAGAACAATATTTTTAAACATTTGACCAAAAAATACACATTTTCAATATAAATATAATGAAAAAATACATATTTTCAAACTTTTTGTCAAAAATGACATGTCAAATAAATGATTTTTATGAGAAAATCCTAATAGAAAAACTTAAAAATTATTCACATAAAAATTAAAATGAAAAATTAGATTAAAACATATATTAAACATATAACAACAATAAAATCTCAAAGTCAAAACAACACAAGTAAAACTAAAGAAAATATCTCAAAATTTAGCTTGATTTGCAATCATAACTT
Organism: Pinus taeda; assembly: GCA_000404065.3. Taxonomy (NCBI): domain Eukaryota; kingdom Viridiplantae; phylum Streptophyta; class Pinopsida; order Pinales; family Pinaceae; genus Pinus; species Pinus taeda. The sequence continues at coordinate 17,524 of APFE030199545.1, forward strand.
AAATGTCATCAACAATATCATATAATCCATGTTCATTGTCTTCTTCAACTTCATTATTTTCTTCTTCCAAAATATTTTCTGCTTGAGTTCCCTCATTTTCCTCTTCTAATGGATCTTTCATGTCTGCAAATCTCCCAAAGTGTCCTTTCACAATCATTCCATATAATGGTGGTTGAGGTTCCTTTGTTTTTTTGCCACACGTGATTCATTAAAATCTCCTTTCCTCAAACCAACTTCTTGCATTGCATCTGGAATAAATTGAAGAGCATTAATTATTTGTTGAATAAAATTGCATTGTAGTGGGTCTCTTTCAATCATAATGAAATTTCTTCCTTTTTGTAGGCAACATGCTAGTGTTGTACCTAATCATCAAGCACAAAAACAATAGGGAAGTAAATTAGTATAAACACATAAAAACAAAGAAAGAAAATATTAAAAATTCAATTTTATATAATAAAACTTACTTGAACCTGAAATAAATCCAAAACCCAATCTCCTTCATTTGAACATAAATCTATAGGATAGTTAATCAATGTTTACAGTTTTTGATAAATGTTAACTATCTCTCCTTTTGCATCTTTATCCTCAAATGTTAACTTTTTTATGATAGCATCATGAACTAGTACTTGGCTATGACTCTTTCCATCTACTTGGTTCAGAATAATAGACTTATAGCTATCATATTTTTCCCAACATTCAACATGTATGAACTCACAATCACTTGTAATTGGTTGATCTCTGGAAGAAATAAGATTTAACTTTTGTATGTAACAGGACATAGTAAAAATTCAATTAACTTGTACATAAAAAATAAAATAACATTAATCAAACATACAATTTCAATGTCTTACCATGTAAGTTACATCCTTGAGTTTGATTTTCCTTTGAAACTTGTTAATAACATTGCATTGTGTGTCTGAATGAAATGTCACAAATGTCCAAAGTGGTGATGTTGTGACTTCTTGAAAGCTCGTAACCACTATATTAAAAGTTTGATAAGTATAAGGCTCACTATCATATCCAATGTCTGGGAAATTGAAACCATGAGGAATGTATACAATAACCATAGCATATTCCCTTTTAGTTATGAGTTTTGCAATGTCTTCACAGTCACTTTGTATTATTTGATATTGTATAGTGTCTAGCTCATTCCAAATGAAATGAGTAATAGTAGAATCAAGTTCAACATTCCTAAGGTGTTGCTTTCTCAGCCTTTCTAACTTAATTTTTTCAATGAAGCTTTTGAAAGTATTTTGTACTCCATTCGCATCCTTCTTCGACATCTTTTATGAAATAAAAAACTATAAGTATAAGTAACACACACACACACACACACACATATATATATATATGAGAATAAAATGAATCTAAAAATCAACATATCATTCTGAATGCAAGATAAAAATCTTTAAGTGTTGTTGTAGAACTTGATTTTCGATAGTTGAGTACAACATCATTCCAACTCTCTTTCCACATTTTAACCATATGTTCATGTATTTTCATATAAATCTTATGATCGAATGAATAAAGTAAATTTTTTTTAATATAGTGATATGTATAACAAATAATACCAACAACAATATGTTATATTTAAAAGAAAATTATAATCCAAGAAAGAGTAAAAATAATTCAACAAACTTATTTTTGAAATTTCGAGCACATTTCCTCCAATGACTATTTAGCTGACTTCACATGACATAATATTGATTTGACTAGTTTATCATCCTTCACTCCTTACAATGTTCTCCAAGGTGTGATAGTCATATCATCTGGAAGTTTCTTCATTTCAGGACCTGTTGGTACATATTATGGGTTTAGACGTTTTAACCTTCTGATTTTTTATGGCAATATTCTCCCACATGTCAAAAATGTTATCAATCAATTCCCATATCTCCTTCGTTCTAAATGAAAACCGGAAAATCTTATCTACGCCTCCCAATAGTTAGGAAATTACTTTTCCACCTTTTGATTTGATTCTATCTTCAATTTGATAATCTGTTTCCATACAACATTCCTTCCAAAAGCTTAAACTGACATTTGTCTTATCTCCACCACATTTTTCTACAAATTTATTATGAATAAATTTGGCCCTTTTGATTGAAGCCATAAACATTCTATACTCATTATCTGCATTATGATCCTGTGTCAATAACTTTGCCTATGTTTCTATTAAACCAACATAAATGATGCATTTCACTATTTCAAAAATATAGTTTCCAGGATATTCCTCGATCAATTGTATTTTCCCCTCTATTGAATGATATCTTTAGTCAAAACATTGTGTCCTATCAAAGGCCTCCTTGTTGGGAACTTGATTTGGATCAACAAGAACCACATAATCCACCACATATGCATATGTATTGTACCTGAACAACATTTTCCAACTATGGACATGAAGGTGATGTGCCTTTCTAGTTTGATATTGAGATTTTCCTTCATCTGACCTATAGAACTGGGTCACATTAAGCTCAAATGTTTTGCCACCATTAATTTATTTATTCTTCCTCAAGTGATTTTGAATGGCATTTTGTTTTGTTTCGATAATGCCATCCTCTAAATCAACACCTGGTGTTATGATTTCTTTTCTACCTTTAGAACTTTCACTTTGTTCTTCACTGTTGTTTATGATTTTAATAGATTCACCAATTTATTATTTCTTCTTCTTCCTAGTTAACATATATTCTTCTACATAAATAATCTCCTCATCATCAAGTGGAAGAGAGACATCCATGGTAATTTTTATTTTCGGTGTTTTATTTATTTTCTCATTTTCAACAATATTTCTAACCTCCTCCTCACTAATGGAAACATATTTTTGAGCTTCAGCTTCAGCTACAACTGCCACATCTTCAAAAGTGACATGTTTACCTTTATTAAATTGACCGACCATATGGATTCCTTGTTGATCCCTTATATGTATCATTGCAATGTCATAGAATGTTGATATTTGCTTCATTATCTTTTCTTTTTCTGACTCTATATGGAACTGTTGATGACATTCATAATATTTGGCTCTACATAATAAATACCCTCTAGAATCATTGAAAGACTCATAAAAATCCTATCAAAGAAAATACAATATGTCAATGATCAATCATTTATAAAAAAAATTAATGATCCTTACAATAATACATAACACAAATATAAATAAGCATACTTACAATGTTATTTGAAATTTTGGATGAGATTTCTTGACACGATTGTGTAGATTCTTCAACTCTTTCATACTTTACCTTTGAGAGGCGATATCTAACCTTTTCTTATGACTTGGGCAATTTTGCAAGAACATAAACAGTGTTTGAATTCGGCACCAAACAAATGTCTCGTACTCTACCTATCACCTCATACGGTTCACCCATGTAAATCATACCATAGTATAGATAGAGATGTGTGCTATTATTAGATTCAAGATCTTTAATATGCCATGTAAAATTTGTTTTATTTATTTCTCATGAATTCATCCATTCAAAAATAATATTTGGTGTACTAATGGGACAGTAAGTCGACTTATAAGATGTTTCTTAGTTTGGGTATTGTTGGACACCTAATCCTCAATGGGTTAGTGTGGAAGCCGAATAGACAAAAGGAGTCCAAAAGACCTTGGGATGTGGAACCCAACGGTCACAATATGTACTATAAATGTATATCAGTCGTTAATAAAAATTGTACTCTCATGTTTTATCTTTCATATTTCTCTTGTTTCCCGTGTGCGTTTAACATGGTATCAGAGCAGGCGTACTCGTGCCCTACATAGTTTCTTTGAGCCATTTGTCTTATGGTCTTTATGAGCAGGTCCTATTTTTAGTATCTTTGACTTTGTAACTCATATCATCCTGATTCATATAATCCGTTGTCCTGACAATGGTATAATCTACTGCTCAAGGTTTGCCATAATCATTGTCTATGCCCTCTGCACTCCTTGGGCTGGGCATAATTTTCCTTTCTGGACTTTGTTGGCCCTCTCCTCTTCTCTGACTGGTTTTTATAATCACCTGCATGTAATGCTGCGCTGCCCTGACATGGTCTCCTCCCAAATTCTGGATACAGTTTTCAAGTCCGCATGTAGCGCAAGCAAACCATATATCCCTTAAATGGTTCCTATTTTTCCGTTTCAGCATTGGCCACTCATGAGATGCGTATTCATTGTCAATTTTAGTTATTACTCCATTAAAACTGTGATGGGCACCGTATAGGCAAATATTATTCACCGCATGACATTATTATCTCATAAAAAGAGATGTATGTTAATACATAGTCATATTATCAGACAGTCACTTAGGTAGCAACTACAGAGTTCTGACTCGGGTATCCTCTACCTCCCAGTTGTTCAGTTTGATCCACCATTCACATGTATTTAATGCTTGGATGAAACATCCAACTATGCATTCAAGTGCCATATTAGTCTTTCGAATTTCAAACTATTCAATGTCATCTTAGTCTTTTTAATTTCAATCTATTAAATGCCACCTCTTCCTACTAGATTTCAAACTGATATGGTGCATCTCAGATTTCAAATTGAGCGTTGGTGTGTGAAACTTTTGAAGTAAATTGGTGTCAGCATAAATCTTGTGATTGGTGAATTATTGGCAAATATGTTGCATATGGAATTTTGAACTTATGCATTACGGAATGGAAAATTATGTGCTGAGATGGCATACTTGAATCTGGTCCGATTTGATATGGCTGGTATTGATATTTACGCCACTCCATACCTCGGCTTGGAGCGCTGTGACGTGGTTCAAAAATTCTAATGGTGCAGGACCTTCACACAAACAGCACTTAAAGACCGCCTTTCCTCCAATTGCTTAAATAGATCCACGATATTTTATTGATGAGCTCCTACCTTGAGACTTTGGGAATTTAAAACGGTTTTTAATGGCTGGCTATTTAAAGGTCTTCCATTGTATTTTTCGCTGCATTGCCTAGTCTTCACATTGTCTGACAAAATGTCTGCTTCTGGTTCCAAGCTCATGTTCTTTCCTTTATGAATATATATACATTTTTCTCTTACACTTAAAAAAAATCCTCAGGGTTTTGCAAGCCAAGATATAAATATTTATGCCAACCATATTACATTGAATGTGTTGTTTAACGCTACCATATATATACACAGTTACTCACCATATGTTTACGCTACCCCATCCATATATATTTCTTGAACACTAATTCCATTGAACGCTGGTTCCATTGAAGTTCAAATAGTTTCTTGAACGGTGATAGTTTCTTGAACGTTGGTTACATTGAACACTATGTATTACATTTACACTCACCATTTATTGAACGTTGTGTATTACATTGTATTTACACTCACCATACGCTGTCCCACTCGTGTTGGTCGCTCTGGTTGAATCATTGCATATTGAATGAATTGAAGGGAGGCTCGAACCACTGGTCTGTTGACTCCTAATAAGCTCAAACCCTTTAATTCTAGGACATCAAATTATTTTGAGTGCAGCTTACTGTATTAATTCCAGAGGAGATCGCCCAATCATCGCTGGTGTCAAAGCTTGTTGTGGGTTTTTCTATAAACATCGTTATGCGTTCCATGTGATGGCATATGATATGTTTGCATAATGCTTCCAAGATCAAATATTCAACGGAGGACTAATTAAATAGGGATCATATCTTGCATGGCAACTCCTCTCCAATGTTCTATCCCAAATTGTATCCCCTACAATTTGCTCAAATAAAGTTCAGAATCTGTCTCTCTCCAAATAATGGTATGCTGGTGCTGATAAAACATTCATAGGTTTGTTGGAATTTGTTGTTGTAACTGTGTTAACTTGTGACCCAAGGGCTTGCTCCAGTTTTATGAGGCACTGTATCATGCCAAACAATACTCCTGCTAGATGAAAAAGTACCTAGGATGCCCTCTACCAGTGTTGTGATAGAAGTTCCTCCTTGAACCTTGGGTATAAAATTGATAAAATACACTGTATTTCTTGAATAGATATCTGTGTAAAGCTTGCATCCTTGCTGATATATATTTCTGAGTGGAAAAACAAGTATTTTATCTATTGTAGTGTTTGCGTTTCATTGTTTGGGAATGCACAATATACTTTATATGAATGCAACCAACCATCGTTGTGTGTGGATTTGGAGAATAAGTAGAGTTAAAATCTAGCTTTTGATTCATTCCTCAAGGAATAATCTCATTTGATTGTTGTAGTTTCTGAGAGAACAAACTTTGAGAATACCTTGTAGTGACATTGGTTCATAGTTGACTTAAAGTGTAAGTTTAACATTAAGAAAATGGCCAGAATCAATGAAGTATTAGAGTTCCTCAAAACTCTGATATTGTCTACTACTCATGATACATTAAAAGTCAGCAAAGTTTCTCTCACAGAAATTTAGGTCTGTCTACAAAATGCACAGGAAAAGATCGATTTTTTGCAGCTTGAATCTCAGCTACAGTAAGAAGAATTAAAACAGAGGAGTCATTCCGAACATGTTTTTGTTCAGAACATTGAGACTGCAACCCATCAGAAGAAAATCAATAATGTTATAGTTGGTTCAGATTTAGTACCCAATAAAGCAGCAGTTGTACATGCAGATGCAGAAACTCAGTCTGCACTTGCCAAGCCCATCATCAGACCTTGCTAATAGCTTGTCCACAACAAGCACAAAACTGGTCTTAGATATGACAAGGACTTGTCCTTTCATATTCCAAACAACTCAAATCCCATTCAGTTTCAGAGTGCTGGATTCATTCATGACAGTTCACTTGCTCCTCATGACAGTTCAGCTTCAGTTGTTCCAGACTCTGCCCCTCTTCCACAACAACAACAACAAAAACAACAACAACAACAACAGATTGTGAAATGCAAACACTGTGACCGAGTTAGCCATTTGAAAGATCACTATTTTGATCTTCATCCATGTAAGCACTCTCATAAAACCACGCATTCTTCACACAAATGCTTCAAAAACAAACATCCTGCAAGAACAAAGTTTCATCTTGGATGGATCACTTCTTGGCAATGGGCATCAACGACTAAGAAGATACTCCAATCACATGTCAAAACTTGTTCCAGAGTATTGAACAGTCTTGCAGTTGAGTTTTCTCCATCATCTCACCTTGTATCTAACAGGGGGGGAAATGATGGTCATCTACAAGCTTCAAAGTCACATCAAGCGAGCCTGAGCCACAACCTGCCACACCAGTTTCAGAGTTGTAGCCATAGACAAAGATTCTCGTGAACATGCCTTCAGTTGGTAATCTGGGACACTTCCTCTTGCAAAAGACTTCAACTTCTTGCCAGTTTCAGAAGAATTCCAGGAACAAAATTGGGGACACTTCCTCTAGCAGAAGACTCCAACTTCTTGCTAGTTTTGGAAGAGTTATAGGAATTGCATTAAGCATTCCAGAGTTGCTGGTCATCCTTATACCATCACAGGTTGCGACTTCCCTTTTCAGGTTGAAGTTCTCCTTTCTATACGGGGTGAGATCTCCCTTTATTGGTTAAAGGTTTGCCTCTTCAAAACAATAGGGACACTTCCTCTAGCAGAAGACTTCAGCTTCTTACTAGTTTTGGAAAAGTTCCAGGAACTGCACTAAGCATTCCAATGTTGGTGGTCATCCTTAAACCACTGCCCTTTATACCAACATTTCAGAGAGCACATTCAACCTAGTGTTGGCATGCATTTTTGCACATTTTGTATTATAGCTTTCTTCCTGGACTCATACATAACCCTTCGGATTAAGGGGGGGAATGTTGGACACCTAATCCTCAACGGGTTAGTGTGGAATCTGAATAGACAAAAGGAGTCCAAGAGACCTTGGGATGTGGAACACAACGGTCACAATATGTACTATAAATGTATATCAGTTGTTAATAGAAATTGTACTCTCATGTTTTATCTTTCATATTTCTCTTGCTGCCCACATGTGTTCAATAGATATGTTCGACAGTCTTCATAGCTTGTCCACCTGCAATTTTAGATCATGGAATTGTTGTCCTTGTTCGAGACATATTCACATAGATGTTTC
>APFE030199545.1:26387-73746 GCA_000404065.3 Pinus taeda
TTTCATTTCAAAACCCTAAAAAAAAAAAAATCTTAGTTTTTCTCCTAAAAATCCTACAAATTTGAATTTTTTTCTTTTCGTCCCTATAAAAATACCAAAAAAAAGAGTTTTTTATGTGGCTTTTCCCATAAAAACACAAAATGTCCCCAAATTCATCTATAAATAGTTGAAATAGAGAGAAAACTAACCTTTAAAATGTGTATAACTCTCGTTGAGTGTGTTATCTATGACAATGCGTGTGTTATCTATGACACAATGCGTGTGTTATCTATGACAATGTAGCTCTTGCACAAAACTGCTCAAACTTTTTAACAAGATCCCAAAGACTTGATGTGATGTGATGAATAGAAATAATGAATTTTATTTTATAGCGATGATTGTGGGATTGGTTTAGCATTTCTTGAATGTGGGATTAAATTTAAAATTAAAAGTAATAATTTATAGTTAATATTATAGCTTTAGGTTAGTTTTCATTCATTGTGGGATAAAAATAAAAAATTAATTATAAAAATTAATTTAGTTACATAGTCAACGTTAAATAATTTAAATAGAAAATTTATGTTGGGCTTCAATCAATATTTTGAATAGAAACTAGGGTGAAATTTTTCAAAACCAAAAGTTTAGTAATATGTTTTCAAGTAAATTATATATGAAAATTTTGGAGGGAAATATTTCAAAAGGAAATTTTTGCAGGGAAAATTTTCAGCAAACGTTTTTGGGGGGAAATTTGGAGGGGAAATTTTCAGTGAAAAAATTTGGGGGAAAACTTTAGAGGGAAATTTTCAATCTTTAAGCTATAAATTGTAATTGGGAGAGAGTACATTTGTATCATTCGACAGATTCTGGTTGAAGGTCAAGGATTCTTCTGATAGTGAAGTTTTCTTTCTTTAACATCAACATCTTCGTCATGCAACAACTCTATTCATTTTAATGAATATAACAAGAATTATTTCACTATGAATAGAGAGACAAATTTTCCTCTTGGTCTTAATCCTAAGGATGATGAGAGCATCATTGATGAAGGGCAGCAAAAAGAACTTCCTATGAATAAAGAGTCAATTTTTCCACTTCCTCCTAATCCTAAGGATTATGAGAGCACCACTAATGGGGGGGGGGGGGGGGTACGGCGGGGGGGATGAAGAATTTCAAAAGTCAAAGTTTTCACATAGTCCTAATCCTAAGGATTATGAGATCACTACTGATGAACGGGGGAATGAAGAATTTCCAGAGTCAAAGTTTCCACTTCCTCCTAGTCATAAGGTTATGAAACCACCACTAATGAAGGGGGGGATGAAGAATTTGCAAAGTCAAAGTTTCCACATAGTCCTAATCCTAAGGATTATGAGAGCGCCACTGATGAAGGGGGGGATGAAGAATTTACAAATTCAAAGTTTCCACTTCCTCCTAATCCTAAAGATTATGAGAGCACCATTGATGATTGGGGGGATGAATAATTTACAAAGTCAAAGTTTCCACATAGTCCTAATATTAAAGATTATGAGAGCACCACTGATGAAAGGGGGGTTGAAGAATTTTTAGAGTCAAAGTTTCCACATAGTTCTAATCCTAAGGATTATGAGAGCACCACTAACGAAGGGGGGGGATGAAGAATTTTCAGAGTCAAAGTTTCCACCTATTCCTAATCCTAAGGATTATGAGAGAACCACTCATGAAGGGGGGGATGAAGAATTTGCAGAGTTAAAGTTTCCACATATTCCTAATCTTAAGGATTATGAGAGCACCACTGATGAAGGGGAGGGCGAGGATGAACAATTTCCAGTAAATAGAGACTCAAAGTTTCCACTTAGTCATGATCCTAAGGATTATGAGAGCACCGTTGACGTAGGGGAGGATGAAGAATTTCCGTTAAATAGAAATTCAAAGTTTCCATTTATTCCTAATCCCAAGGATTATAAGACCACCATTGATGAAGGAGAGGATGACGAATTTCTTGCAAATGATAATTTGACTATGAATAGAGATTCATATTTTCCACTTAGTCATAATCCTAATGATTATGCAAGCACGAGTGATGAAGGGGAGGATGAAGATTTTCCTGCAAATGATCATTTTAGAGGCACAAATGTGAATACTTCATTTTTACCAAGTGAGTGTTTCAAAGGTAGACATGGTGATGATGAATTGAATCCTCCAAGGGAGGTTTTCAAAAGCAGGGATGAATATGTTGAAGAATTTCGTCTGAGTTAGGATTTCTAAAGCGCAGATGTTGGTAGTGAAGAATTTCCTTCAAGTGAGGATGGTAATGAATATTTTCCAAGCAATGATGGTGATGAATTTCCTAACTATGTTCATTATTATAATATTCCTCTTAATGATGATGAAAATTATTTTGCAAATAATAATGAAATGAGGGAGACGTTGCAAGAAAATATTGTATCTAGGAGTAGGAGTGGCCTTTTCATATCAATCCAAAATATTCCAATTATACAAGGGTTAGGACAGAATATCTCAAAAGTAGAAGTTCTATTGGTGATCTAATTTCAAGTGAATTTTGTCGAACGGATTGTTTGAAACGTATGGATTTCAAGTTTTCTTTGGAGCAAAGGAAGAAATATTTGTCAATGAATAAAATCATTCAAAATTCATTTTTAGTGGGTTGCATGCAATCTACACTGGCAGGTTATGATTATCATATTGGTAATGTATTGATCTGCAGAAAGGTTTCAAAATGTTGCACTCAATTGGTAATTTTCATTTGTTAAGATTCCAAGGAAGACTGGAAAAATAACCTACATATTATTCAGAAATACATTATAAAAGAGACGCTGGACTCTCAGCAATTATTGCAATGTCATGGATGAAAGACTTATTTTCAAAGCATGGATAGTGTATGCCAAATAAAGACACAATACATATTCCAGATAATTTCTCAAGACAAGAAATCTACAACTTATACGGAGAATATGTAGAAGGTGCTGAAGGAGATGGTAATTTTATTACATATTCATATTTTACAAGGATATAGAAGAACAAATTCAACAATGGTCATATTCCTAAGAAGAAGGATGGGGGTTTGTAGTACATGTGCTTCTCTTAAATAAAAAAGGGATAAATTTCAAGGGGAGAAAGAGGTAACATTATTTTTAAAAATTGGATAGTTATCAACTGTGAAAATATATTTCTTTTACTTTATGTTCAGATTCCATTTTCAAAGAACTTCAAGAGCACCACAATTAGCAAACAAGTGAAAGACAAAAATTGTATAAGCATAGAAAAAAGTGTTATGATAATCCAAATAAATATTTAAGTTTGATAATTGATAGTATGGACCAAAACAAAACACCTTTGCCATATTTTCTCCACACACCAAAAAATTTACAGGAGGAAAATTTTATTTAGTTTCACTTTTTTGGTTGTATGGTCTTTAATGGGAAGATGTTTCCAAGGGTTTAATTCACAACTCCAAATATTCATAATTATGCATCTTACCATAACTACAATCCATGATGCGATTTCTCATTGGTCTGGTATTCTTCCTGAAGTTTTGTATCTACAATTGGACAACACAAGCCATGAAAATAAAAATCAAGTTCTTTTTTGATATCTAAACATGCTTGTTCAATTGGGAATTTTTAAAAAGGTAAAGGTTGGTTTACTTCTTATTGGGCACACTCATGACCATATTGATCATATTTTTAGTCGTTTTTCAGTAACGTTAAGAAGGAAGAATGTTGGGAGCCCGATATCATTAATTGAATGTATTAATAAATCATACATTCTAGAGACTATTTTTCATGTGCTGGAAAAAACTATTGACATGTGGAGGTTTATTCTAGGATTGCATGGTGAGGAGAAATGCATTGAACAACTTGATGACATTAGCTTCCAGCGTTAATTTTATATCAAAAAAATTGATGGCAAAACACTTATATGGGGCAAGAAGTATTCAGTTGTTGCGGAATGGGGGCCATCATCAGGTTTAGCATTTTTGAAGTTCATTCCAGAATGTCCAATATTTTCATCAAAGATAATATTATTACAATAAATTGTTGAACTCCATAATGCATGAAGCAATAAGAGAGAGATAAATTATTTCAAATGCCTTGAAGAAATAAAAAGATGTATTAGAGATATATATGAGTACTTTGATGTTGTTGATTCAGTTTTGTGGGAGTCTCTTTTCAATGATCAAAGTGATATCATCTCAATATCAAGAAATGAATATACACTTTTGAAGGCTCCATTTATTTTGCCTCAAAATATGCCAAATGAACAAGAGGAAAGACACATTGTTTAACAACAACAATCTCAAGGCGTTATTAATTCTCAACATGAAGATGAAAGAGAAATTTATATTGGTTCTAGAAGATGATGTGCACAACGGGAAGCCAGGGAAGACCTTCACAAGGGTTCTGTGCAGGATGTTAAGGAGGGTTGCACGATAGCAGTATTAGCAGATGGAGATCCACTTGGATATCCATTTTGGGTTGCAAAGGTTATAAACGTCATTAAAGAAAATGAAGATATTACAGCTATTGAGGTACATTGGCATGCCACAAATACCCACCCATTCAATGGTGTGTACAAGCTAGAGATGGTAGTTGATAAACAAATTCACAGAAAGCTAAAAAGAAAGGGTACAAATATAAATCATCGCCGCTCAAACCTCTTAAAATTGGAGGATATTGACATACTTGTCTATGAATTCAATTTAACAAAGAGAGGAACTATTCGCTTCAAGACCATATATATTTTGAAGAAGTTTCTACCAGAAGGAACAATGTTGAGATGGGAGTCTGTTGAACTTAGTTGTAGATCTAGAAGACTTTTGAAACCTGAAATGGTGGGCATGCATGTTGACTCAGATGGGGCTCTAGTTGATGAAAGAGAAGAATATGGGTCATCTTCATCTGCATCCAATCATTCATCTGAAGATGAAGATTTTGATAGTGTGCTAGATCCCATGGATGATTTTGAATAAATGTCTAAGACATTTTATGTAAATGATGTTTGCATGGTAACTTGAAATGAATATTTTGACTTCCATATGATCTTACATGAAGTTATGAGTTGTTTCTATGTTTTTTTTATTTACTTTTTGTTTGCATGGTAACTTGAAATAAATATTTTGACTCCCATATGATCTTACATGAAGTTATGGGTCATTTCTATGTTTTTTGGATTATATGCTTTAATGTATGTGATATTCAATCTATGAAAGTTGATATTTTGATTAAAAATAAATAAATATTCGAAATTAATGTTGATCTTTTAAATTATACAATGATATTTCCATGATATTATTTATTGTTATCATTTGGTATAAGATAGTTTTAAAGTTGTTGAAATTGTAATGCCTCATTAAAAGGAACACTTCGTTTTGATGGTTGATTTTTAGGTGTTTGTTGCAAGACGATAAGTTATCTTAGGCTAAAATTTGAAAAGAGCTATTTTTTTTAGTCTTTGAAATAAAAATTACTCTTGGAATAATGAATCTTTTATTTACTTTTCCATTAAAAAAAAAAAAAAAATAGTCATATAATTTGTCCATAATTTCAAGGTTGAAATGTGTTTAAAATTGCAAGTTTTTAATTACAAGGTTGAAAATTTGTCAAAATCTTAAGGTTTTTCTAAATTATGATATTTTATCCTTAATGATATGGTTGAAAACAATTACAACTTCAAGGTTTTTTATCTTTAACAACATGGATGGAAATTGTTGGAATTATAAGGATTTGAGACATGACATTTTATCTTTAACATCATGTCCAGGAATTGTTGGAATTTTACATTTTTTCAAAGTACGGATATTTTATCTTTAACTCCATTGCTAAAAAATGTCAAAATTGAAACCCGGCTTTTTTTTGTTATTCCAAAATCAACACTTATTCTTTATAGGGCGTTTTTTTCATCCATTTTTCAAAACAAAAATGGTTTTTACTTCCATTTAAAACAATTTTGAAATTTTACTCTAAAAAAAACATCGTTCTAGCATACACAAGTTTCATTTTTGGGTTGTTTTTTCATTTTTTTTTTGGGGTTTTGGGCTGGAGTACCCATTCTGAGGTTATAGTTCCTATTTGAATGATAATTATGTTGATATTGATTTTATTAATAAAATGAGAGTACTTATTTATTTCTATGAAAATCGGGACAAGAAGTCACTTAAAAATGTCTAATATGTAACAAAATTCATCCAATATACATCCATAATGGAAGATAACAAAGAAAGATGGAATGTTGGGAAACAAAAGCTCTTTCAATAAGATTGAACAACAATTATTTACGCAAAAATTATTCCAATTAACATTGATACAAAAGAAATATTATTAGGTCCCTATAATACTAGTGTGTCCCCCTTATTGTTATTGTTAGTGTGGCCCCTTATTATTATTGTTGTGCCCATGTAGTCCCCATATTATTATTGTTGTGCCCCATAGAAGCCCATTATTGTTATTGTTGTGCCGTTCCATTATTATTGTTATGTAGGCTTTGATTATTTAGTGACCCCTTAGACTACTATATATATATATATATATCAAGGAGGTCCTATCATTTGTATCATCCAAGAATTGCTCATTTATGTGATGTAAAGGAGGTTGATCCCTCGAAGAGGCTAATTTTCAAGTTGTTGATCTATATTTTCTTCTATTTTTTTATCTCGTTGCATAACATTTTGTATCAGTTTTTAATTCTAGTGTTTTGTTGCTTCGAATAGGCCATCTTGGAAATTTTTACATAATGTTTTTTTATACAAAGATTAAGAAGCTAAAATTTTGACCATGTGGAGCCAAAATATTGGTGAACTTCATGTAGAAATTTCAGATCTTGGTTCATTATATTTTCTGAGATATGATCCAAAGAATTTATTGTTTTTGCATGCTCCATAATTTAGTCTCAAGCAGGTGACCTAGGGGAAATCGTCATAAATTTATTTTCAAGCATCGAATTTGAATTTCATAGAAGGTCACAGAATGAGAACAAATTTTCTTTTCTCTTTTATAAATTTTAGGGCCTAAGGTTGAAACAGTTTCACGTGGCATCTCATACAAGTTTGTTATATTGAACTTGTCCATAATGAGGTCATCATGGGATATTTGACATAACTTTATATTGAAGAATGCAATATTGTATGATTTATGGTGTTGGAAAGAAGACTCAAAGTGATACTATGAAACTGAATTTTAGATCTTGGGATGCCAAAATTCTGAGATACTACATTTTCAATATCAAGCTCTAAAACACAAGAAGAAAAAGGTGTTTATTTTTTTATATTTGCATAGGTTTTGTTTGAAAAATCAGAAGAAATAATTCAAAGTTAATATTAAAGCATAGATATCATTATTTTATTCCAATATTCCTCGAAACAAAAAAAATGGATACTCCTAGTAGGTAGCCATAATGATCCAGATTTAAATAGGAACACAACGAATTATAGAGATAACCATAAATACAGAGATGCATGAGAAATAATCCTTTATTTCATTAATGTAAAATACTGAAATATGTTTACAAACAAAATGAAAATAAGACTACCTTAGACGATAGTAGCTTATCTCTGAGAAGAGATGTGGTGGCTACATGCCTCTGAACTGTGTTACAATGAGGCTCGAAGGCCTATTTATTGTTGAGAAACAATGGAAATCCCTAAAAATCCAAAAACCTAACCCTAGGAGATGAAGTGCCAAACTACGGGCCCCGTTTGGGTAACTTGGTACATCAACTTCCCGGGGTCGTAACTTTGTCATACGATCTCCGTTTGATGCACACAATACCTCGTTAGAAATATCTATCCGAGAACTACAACTTTTGAGTGACCAACAAAGGTAATTGATATTCCCCAAAAACGTAGTTTAGGGCCTCAAAACGGCTCCGGAAGTTCACGACTCGAAATATTGCCAAAAATAGTAAATTGTGCTACAAATAAGGAAACTGGAAAGTTGAAAGAGATAGTTGTGGGGGTCCAAGTGGGATAGGCGAGTGGCCACCAACATCCACCTCGATCACAGAAAAATCTACTATGACATGTGGAGAAGAGGAAGAAATGCAACATGATATATCAAAATTACGCGACCAAGTGCAAACAATTTTGCTACTACAAAGAGTAACTAGAAATGAAATAGAAGCTCTGATGGATGGCTTGAAGAATGGTTTGAAATCAAACATGAAAGCTTTGAAGAAAGATTTGACAAAGTTTCTGCAAGAATTGCTTCCTAGTGGTGAAAAGGTAATCCATGAAACTCGCGATGAGAACAAAATGAATGTTAATCATGAATTTAGAGACCCTAACTTTGGATTGAAGACCAACCACATTCCAAAGATCGATCTGAGGAAGTTTGATGGAAAGGATCTGGTAACATGGATACTACATATGGAGCAATATTTTGATCTACATGATGTGCAACACACACAAAAGGTACACATTACATATTTATATTTAGAACCCAATCAATTTTTATGACATCGATGGATTTATTCTTGTAAGCCACTTGTCACCTGGTAAAATTTTATAGAGGAAATGATATGACAATATGAGGATACAAAGAGCAACATCTTCTTTAACCAATTAATAAATCTCAATCAAAAGGGTTCAGTGGTGGAGCACATTTATTATTTCCAAAAATTGAATATCAGGGTAACTAATATTCTAGAGGAGCTTAGGATTTATGTCTTCATAGGTACTTTAAAGGATAACATTCAACATGAGGTTTTTCTTTGGGAACATGGTTCATTGGAGAAGGAAATCATGGTGATAAGAATATTTGAAAGAAAAATTATGGCAACAAGGAATTCCACCATGCACAACTATAAAGATGGAAGTGTTACTACTCCTAACCTTCCACAACCAACAAGGTTGACATGAAAATAATTGGAGGAAAAAAGAGCAAAGGGCTTTGTTACAATTGAGACAAAAAATACACTAAAGCTCATAAGTGTGTTGATAAGAAATTATTTTACATATATTGTGAAGAGGAGGAAGAAAAAGAACAAGAGCTATAAAAACAAGAGGATATACACCAAGAACCAACCCTAGATAAAGAAGAAATGAATCTTACCATATCTTGTAATGAATTGGAGAGAATTACCACTCATCAAACTCTCAAGATAGTGTCAAGAAGAAAAAAGGTAATAGTGTTGATTGATTCAGGTAGTACCCATACTTTTATTCATTATAAGATACCCAACGAACTGAATTACTTTTTATATCCGACACCAGAGTGTTAAGTGATGGTTGAAAATGGAGGAACTATAAATTTCTTTGGAAAGTGTTAATGTTGTAATAGGAGTCCAATGGTTGCAATATTTGGGGACGATAACTTTTAACTTTCAACAACTTTTCATGAATTTGTTTTGGGAAGGAAAGGAAATTGATTTATGTGGTATTGTGGGAAAAGCAGGGAATATAATAAACCCTAATGGCATGACAAAATATTTTGAAGAAAGAACAACTGAGTGTAATTGCACAATTATGCTCAGTAGAGGTTCAAACATAGAAACCATCTATTTCTCCAGATCTCCAAAAAGTATTGGACAATGATTCCAAGGTATTTGAGACTTCCAAAGGTCTCCCACCTATTTTTATTTATGATCACCCTATTCACTTGATTCCAGGAAGTGTTCCTCTAAACATCAAGCCTCATAGATATCCATGTGCCTAAAAGATTGAAATTGAATGAATGGTTGTAGAAATGATAGAGGTCGGTATAATTCAACCTAATCAAAGTTCTCTCTACTTGAGTAGTATTGGTGCACAAGAAGAATGGATCATGGTGTATGCGTACAAAGATCATGTATATCTCTGTGAGAGTTCTCAACTCAAAAAAATATTATTTTGAAATTGCACACCTCCCCCTCACGAGGGAAATTGGGATTTTTAAAATGTTACCACAAGGTCAAGAAGGAATTTTTTGGGATGGCATTGGATCTAATATTTACAATTTTGTGGTAGAATGTTTGGTTCTCCAAAAAAATAAAGTTGAGACAATTAAGACCCCAGGTTTGTTACAACCTTTAGCCATTCCTAGTCATCATTAGGAGGAGCTCTCAATAGATTTTATCATATGTTTACCCAATTCCGAAGGAAAGAGTGTCAACATGGTGGTAGTTGATATAATTGCCGAATATGAAAATTTTTGTGCATTATCTCATCCTTTTAAAGCCAATGCAATTGCTACTACATTTATGAAAACAATTCAAAAGCTAAATGGAAACCCAAAGATTATTGTAAGTGTCAGAGTTCCCATTTTCACTGAAAATTTTTGCACAATTATTTTTTTGTGTTAATACTTAGTTTGCTCATAGCTCATCTTATCATACCCAATATGATGGGAAAACTAAGATACTGAACAATTGTTTGGAAGGATATCTTCGTTTCTTTGTATCTTATAAACAAACTAAATGGGTCAAATGGTTACATCTGGTTGAATGGTGGTATAACACTTCCTTCCATACTACAACAAAAATGACCCCATTATGGCACTTTATGGAT
Organism: Pinus taeda; assembly: GCA_000404065.3. NCBI lineage: Eukaryota > Viridiplantae > Streptophyta > Pinopsida > Pinales > Pinaceae > Pinus > Pinus taeda. Next base: position 36,838 of record APFE030199545.1, read on the forward strand.
ATCATCCATCATCCATCACATCATATTTAAGACAAAAATCCAATGTTCAAGAAGTGGAAGATCACATCGAGCATTAATAAAAAGTTCTCCAACTCCTAAAGTATAACCTCACTCTAGCGCAAAATCAAATGAAACAACATGAAGATTAGCATCACATTGAAATAAGTTGTAATGTAAGTGACTGGGTATTTTTAAGGATACAACCATACAAACAAATGTCTCGTAAACATGCTAAGAAGAATAATAAATTATCACTCAAGTATTATGGTCCTTACAAAGTGTTGCAAAATATTGGTAATATGGCATACAAATTGGATTTGCCTGCATCTTCCAGAGTACACCCAATTTTCCATGTTTCATGCTTAAAGAAGGTTATCGGTGAAAAGCTCCCAATTCAAATAGTATTTCTTGAACTTGAATAAGAAAGAAAAATCATATTGGAGCCTGAATTAGTCATAAAAAAAAAAGACTTGACAACTATGAAATGAATCAATTTCAAAACATATGATTAAGTGGAAGAACTTACTCATTGATGATTCCACATGGGATGATGTGAAATCATCTAGAACTACTCAAGCATTGAGGACAACACGTTTTTGAAGGAGAGGGGAATGTTAGGTCCCTAGAATACTAGTGTAGCCCCCTTATTGGTATTGTTAATGTAGCCCCCTATTATTGTTGTTATGCCCATATAACCCCCATATTGTTATTGTTGCATGCCATAGAAGCTCAATATTGTTATTTTTCTCCCTTAAATTACTATTGTTTTGTAGGCTCTAACTATATTTTGACCCCTTAGACTCCGATATATACCAAGGAGGTCTTGTCATTTGTATCATCCAAGAATTGTTCATTTATGCGATGTAAAGGAGGTTGCCCCCTCAAAGAGGATAATTTTCAAGTCGTTGATCCATATTTTTTGATGTTTTATGATATGGTTACATACAAAACATCAACCCTTATAAAAACAGTAAATGATACAACAAATAAATATTAACCTTTGAAAAGAACTAGAAATTAGATGAGTTAACTTTTCTCCTTATCACTCCTGAAAAGATTTTTGTTCTCACAAAAAATGGTAAGCTATATTACTCTAGAAATAATGAATCAAAGAAAAATGATCCAGGTGGATGTTGGTTCCCACCCACCTATTCCACCTAGACCTCCAGTCAGTTTCATTAGTTTCCTTGTTTATAGCAGCATTTACTATTTTTAGCAGTTTTTCGGGTCCTGAACTTCTAGAGTAGTTTTGACCCCCTAATTTTTTTTTTAAGTAGTACTCAGAGAGATATTTCCAATGACTTATCATAGGCTCCAAATGGAGATAATATGACCAAGATACGACCCCAAGAATTTGGTTTTCCAACTAACCCAAACGAGACCCACAAACGCTTAGCATTCCATCTCTTGGGGTTAAGGTTTTGGTTGTTTATGGTTTCTCCTTATTATTCAATAATAAAAAGGCCCTTGAGCTTCATTGTAACACATTCCAAAGGCATGTAGATGCCACATATATTCTTAGAGATAAGCTACCATCGCCTAAGGTAGTTTATTTCCATTCTATTTGTAAGCATATTTCAGTTCTTTGACATTAATGAAATGAAGTGTTATTTATACTATATATATATATATGTGTGTGTGTGTGTGTGTGTGTGTCTATATGTGTGTATATATATGTGTGTGTGTGTGTGTGTGTATATATATGTGTGTGTATATGCACACACACACACACACACACACACACATATATATTGTTATATATTGTTATATATGTATTTTGTTGCATTCTTATTTAATTTCAAATCAGTGATATCAGGATGGTATTCTCTTTCTCTATTTTTCTTTAGGAGTTAGGGCTGGAACTGGTTGAACCCTTGCAAGACCAACCCCACAAACCTTGGCAACCTCCCATGGAGGAAGAAAATAAATATGAGGGAATAAGAGATCCTTTCAAAATATTTCTTAAAGAATCCTTCAAGCGATAGAGGAACACTATGACAAATGACGTTACCCAGATCCTTAAGTAGCTACCCACAGATGACACATCTTCTTTTGGCATCCACTCTGAGAGTCCCACTCCCTTTAAGGTACAATTTAACTATGAAATCCCCACATTTGAAGGTTAGATAGACACATATGTCATAGATAAATGGTTAAATCTTCTAGAAGGATATTTCCTAGTTCATTACCTTTCCAACCAAGAAAATGTTACTTTTGCACTCCTCAAAGCCAACCCCCATGTCAAGGAGTAGCAGGAAAACTAATGCAAGAAGAGGGACGAGAGTGAAACCTTACTATTCTCAATTACAGCCACTTGGAATTCTTTCTAGGATGCCATCAAAGAGTAGTATTACCCTGTTGGGAGCTAAGAAGATAAATACATAAAGTGTACCATGCTACTGTAGAGATGGGACCAAGATATGCCAGAGTTCACAAATATTTTTCATACCCTTCACATGAAGTTGGGTATCGAGGATTCTAAGAGTAATTTGGTACTCAAATTATATGGTTGTATACACAAGTACATCTGAGATGAGGTGGAATTCCTAGACATATCCATGCTTGGCACTTCTTATCAATACACTATGAAGATCAAGCTTAAATTTAAACAAAAGTAGCAAGACTTTGGACTTGTGAATTTGAAGGAAGGAAAAGGGACCCCCAAGTCGCAGAACAAAGGACAAAGTCAAGGTGGGGGGAACCAGGACAACCTGTTGAACCTAAAAGAAAATAAAAACACCATGAAGACAAAGAAGGACACAAGGAAATGGTGTGAGTTCCATAAGAGCCCCACACACAACACAAGTGATTGTCGGGCCAAGCAGTCACTAGTGGCCAAGATGAAGGCTTCTAAATCAGATGTATGTTCGAACTTTGAGTCAGGACCTGACAAGGGGAATGACAAAGGGAAGCATATTATTGACGTGGAGCCCAATGCCACTATTGCCACCACCAAGATCTAGAAGAATGAGCCAGAAGATCCAGAGGAGGGGGAGTGCATCTTCCAATCCTAGATTTAGGTGAAGGGTTCTCCACTACAGTTCATTGTCAAAAGTGGAAGCAAAAAAAAACCTCATTTCAGCAAAATTCATGAAGCAATTGGGCCTACTGACCATAACACACTCACAATTGTACACCATCGGGTGACTTCACCAAGGGTGAGATATTTGTGTAACTCAACTGTGCTTCCTTCTCTACAACATGAATCCCTTCGTAGATGAGGTACTGTGTGATGTTTCTCCTCTTGATGTTTGTGATGTATTATTAGGAAAACCATACCTGTGTAAGTGACATGTTGTGTATTATTCTATGCTCCACATTGTTATTATTACTTTGGGCAATAAGTTGTACAGCATATCGGAGGTAGTATTGCCTACCACCATCTCTTTGATCACTATGAAGCAATGCAATAAGATCATTTGTCAGATTGGGAAATTTGTTTTCCTCGTGATTCACCCTCAGTGAAAGTAGAATATTATGCCCATGACCTCCAGATAGGGCTTATCTGCATGAAAGAAACAAATGCAAAAGGTCATGGAGGATTATAGGGAAATCTTCACCTCACCCACAGGGGTACCTCTACACAATTAGGTCAAGCACTCCATTGATATAAACCCATGTGCGCCACTTCCTAATGGACTGATATATTGATTCTCTTTCAGAGAGTGATGAAATCAAGAGGTAGATTCAGGTGTTGTTGCAGAAATGGCACATCAGGCTAAGTTCATCACCTTGTGGGAGCTTGATCATGTTGGTACAGAAGAAGGATGGGTCTTGGAGAGTTTGTATTGACTATCGAGCGCTGAACAAGATCATTATCTGGAATAAGTATCTAATCCCACATATTGATGACCTTTTGGACTAACTCAAGGGGGCACAAATATTTTAGGAAGACTGACTTGAAGTCTGGGTATCACCAAGTACCAATCAAACCCTTCGATGTGTGGAAGACTGCCTTCAAATCCAAAGAGGATGATGGACAACATCTTATGACCCTTCACTGACTCATTTGTGGTAGTGTATTTAGATGACATCCAAACCTTTAGCCATAGTTGGGAAGATCACCTCTGCCACATTCGTCTGGTCCTCCAAACTCTGCGACAACACAAGTTGTGTGCTAATTTGGGGAAATCTACTTTTGGTATAACCAAGGTTCAATATCTAGGGTACATAATTGATGAGTGGGGTGTTCATGTGGACCCAACTAAGATATAAGTCATTCGAAATTGGAAAACCCCAACCACTCTAACGAAGCTCCGCAATTTTTTCGGTCTTGCCAATTTCTGTCATAGGTTCATGTTGGAGTTCTCTCATATCACTTGGCCTTTGAGTCAAGTCACCAAGGGTAGAGCGAAAGAAAAATTATTTTGGTTTGAATCCCACAAAAGTCATTTTTTTGAGTTGAAACATCGCCTCTGCTCTTCACTATTTCTCACATTACAAGACCTACAACAACCATTTCAGATTGAGATAGAAGCCTCCGACTATGCTATTGGTGTAGTTCTTACTTAGTAGGGACTTCTAGTGGCATATCACATCAAGACACTTTCAGACACAGTCTGAAAGTATCCCACCTTTAAAAAATGGATGTACTCCATTGTGCAGACTTGCCAATAATGGAAGCATTACATTTTTAGGAAGGAAATGGTCATCCACACAGACCACCAACCCCTCTAGTTCATATAGACACAAGGGAAGTTGTGGAGCAATCACCGTCATAAATGTTCCACATACCTACAACAATTCCATTTCAACTTTAAGTATAATAAGGGAAGCACCAATAATGTTGCAGACTGCCTTAGCTGACTGTCGGTCATGGTGTTGACCATTGTTCTCGACTCTTGTGGGCATAAGACTTCGGGGTGGCCGCATATGTGCAAGAGCGATTTAGAATTCGATAAGACATATCAAACACTCCTAGATTGCAAGAAAGTTCCAATTTTTCACCTCTAGGATACATAGTTATGTCAACTGGGACACCTCTGTGTTCCTTCAAGTGAGCGTGTTAAGATGATTTTGGAGGTGCACTATAGTTGGCCAGCTAGACACTTCAAAGTAGAGAAAATAGTGGTAATGCTGCAGAAGTATTTTTATTGGCTGAACCTTCGACAAGATGTTGGTAAGTACATTAGATCTTGCACTGCCTACGTCATTTCCAAATCAATCATTGAGAAGAAAAATCCTGTATACCCCTCTGCCTACTCCTAGTCAACCTTGGGAATCCATCTCCATGGATTATATGTTGGGCCTCCCTTGTACTAAGCATGGAAATGACTGCATTTTCGTGGTCATCAACAAATTCCCCAAGATGACCCTTCTGGCTTATCACTTTAGAAGCCACTATTAAGCTCTTCTTTGAATGAGTATGGATACACTTTGGGATCCCACAATCCATTATTTTAGATCAGGACAACAGGTTCCTAAGTACATTTTGGTCAAGTATCCGGTCGATATTGGATACCAAGCTGACTAAGTCCACGACTTTCCACCCCCCAAACAATGGTCATCAACATGATCATCGTACACATATGTGCATGTACAACTCAAAGCTTCCATGCAGATGGGATGAAAACCTCCCCTATGTCTAGCACAACTACAACATAGATCTCCATACCGCAACTGGCCACAATCCCTTATAGGTGGGGTTGGGATTCCAACCACTATGACTCATTGATGTGGCCATACCATTTGCAGCTACTCAGGCAACTTTGGCCCATGTCCAGTTCGAAGTTGATAGGGCTAACAAGTTCATTGATCTCATCCACCACATCCACTAGTAAGTCCATGACATATTTGACAAAGTCAATACTAAGTACAAGTAGCAACATGATCAACCTCGGGTGCCACACTAGTTCTAGGTGGGTGACAAAGTTTGGGTACATTTGCAGAAGGATCGCTTCACTGGGCCCCACCGTAAGCTTCGGCCCCTCTGATATGGGTTGTACATCATCACCAAGGTTGTAGGGGACAATTATTTCTAGCTCACCATTCCTCCATTCCTTGGCTTGCACCTAGTGTTCAATGTAGATCATCTTGGGCCATACTTTCCACCATTACTGGACACATCTTACATTACTGAACAACTCACACCAATGGAGTTAAACCTAAACTTCATTGAACATGCCACAACTAATCATATCATGGACACACAAATCAAGAACACTCTCTAATAGAGGATCTAGCTATATTGAGTTGTCAAAGAAGACCAGCTCCCTCACCAGGGAAAGTGGTTCACTAGGAATTAGGTTCAACAAAACTTTCCTCACTACATGAAGGTGTTGCACACAATGGGGACGATTGTTTCCTAAGGAGGGAGGGCTGATCTAGGTGGATATTGGAATCCAACCACCTATTCCACATATACGTCCAGTCAGTTTCATTAGTTTCATTGTTTATAGCAGCATTTACTATTCTTATCAGTTTTTTGGGTCCTAAAGTTTTGTAGCATTTTTGACCCTCTAAATTGTATTTTTTTGAGGTATGCAATAGGCCCATACACATATTATCTTAGTACTCAGAGAGATATTTACAATGAGGTATTGTACACACCAAACAAAGATAACATGACCAAGTTACGACCCCAGGAAGTTGGCTTCCCAACTAACCCCAACATGACCCACAAACTCTTGGTGTTCCATCTCCTTAGGCTAGGTTTTTGGTTGATTAGGGTTTCCCCTTGTCGTTAATAATAAAAATTCCCTTGAGCTTCATTGCAACACAATTCAAAGGCATGTAGCCGTGACATCTCTTCTCAGAGATAAGCTACCATCACCCAAGCTAGTTTATTTTCATTATTTTTGTAAGAATATTTCAGTTCTTTGATATTAATGAAATCAATTGTTATTTCTGCTGCTCCATCTCTATATTTATGGTTATATCAATATTTTTTTGCATTCATGTTTAAGTTCGAATAAAAAAATGACAACTTTTAGGACTTATGGGTAACTCTCCTCATTAGCATTTTCCATTGTCCCTTCCCCACCTTTTGTTTAGTTTTATACCTCCATTAGGTAGTTGGTGGGAAAAATTGTCTATTAACTAATTGTGTATTATGGTAAATGTATTTTCTTTTTAAATAGGAGAAGGAATTTAGGAGGGATCAATCTTTTAATTAATTAATTTTCTAAAGCAGGTGGGTTGCCCAACTATGTTCATAAAGAATTCATATTAACCTTGTAGCTCCATAATAAAGCATATAGAATATGACATTATCTCTAACACAACCATCATGATAATCACATGTATAAAGTGAGCCAATGTCCATGAACATGTATAATAAAGCATATTAAACCATATGATGTCTTCCATACATCGTCATCACCAAAAATATGTACCATGATCAAGACAAATTGTTGTATGAAAAATATACCAATGTCATGAGTCTGAAATAATTGCAAGTAAAACAAATTAAAGAAAAGTATCTGCAAGTAAAACAAAGCAAAAAACCATAATAACTACAAGTAAAACAAAGTAAAAAACCATAATAACTACAAGTAAAACAAAGTAAAAACCATGATATCAGAAAAAAGCAAGTCAACTTCATATCTTTTGTTGGACTAGACACATAGGAGGGTTTGTTTTCCTTCTTTTTCTCTCCATGTATCTTCGAATGCATATTAGTGAAATAAAGTTCCCTCCTCTCTCTTCGTTCAATTGTAGGGATTTCAGAACAAGTATTAGACAAGGTATCCTCAAAAGGGGAGTGTACAGGCATAACATATGCATGAAATTTATCTAGTGCCACCTATATAGGGGAGTCAAAGGGTTGTTGAGTGTGAAATTATGTAGCATGAAATACAACAAATGGTATCTAAGGAGGAGTAATGATGGGATGCACAAAGTGATGAGAAGAAGTGGGCCAATGAGAAAATCCAAAGGAAAGCTTTACAGGGTTGGCCTCCCATCCATCATTTTTAACTAGCTACTATTGGGGAGACTAAGGTTCACGAAATTCCATTATACTTGGGTGACAAAAATACATGTTCTATGATGCGTTTATAGTAGGGGGAGAGGGAGGAGGACCTTAAAGGTGCAAGTGACCAGTTTGAGTTAACTAGTTAAATTCCTCAGAGTGTGCGGCAAAATAAATTGAGAATATTAACTTCTTGTTTCTAGTCCCTCTCTCCATGACATGTTAGTTATTTTGTTTTATTGAGAATCTTGTCTTTTTGTTTCTAGTCCCTCTCTCCATGACATGTTAGTTATTTTTTTTTGCCTCCTTCTATCTGCTTTTGAACCTCTTTTAAAAAATCTCATGTTGTGATGTGATCAAAATAATTTTTTTATGTGACCATCAAACCCTTGATTATAAAATAGAGAAATAAATATTGTTTATAATCATGTTTTATATAATACTAGAGTCTTTGTATATACAGAGGAAATTTGAAATAAAATGGGAGAGACATTGCATATGCATGCATCTAAGTCTGGTGTAGTAAAACATGTGAGCTAACACAATAACATAATAGGAGGAATGAAACATTTCTATTTCGATATGAGTTGTTTATCAAAATCATGGAACTATAAGGAAGAGTATTATGCAAATAACTTATCTCAAGGTGTTTTCCATTTTGGTAATATCGGAAATGAGATATGACCAACACATATGTCTCTTACAAAAGGGAGTGAAAATTATGTGAAATTTCTATAGCTGAGTAAAAGTTAAGCCAATATTCAAAGCTCATGTGTTTTTAAAATAATATCCTTAGATATCAATGCACATAAGTGTTTATGTAAGAGTCTAAGTATACATATCAAACAAATGCGTAAGTGAAACTAATAATTTACTGGCAAATAAAGATGCCCAATGATTATAAAAATGATTGGCATAAGGAATGTTGCTACAACATGGGAAGTGGCACGTGTTAAGTATGACATGGAAAAGTACTTTTTGTGGATCAATGCTTATTTTTTTCTTTACTGAGACATAATAAAAGGATAAAAAAAAATCATTTAATTGGCCATAAGTGAGTGAGGGTAAGTTGGCTTGAAATATGCATGAGTAGTAAAAACTTAGGTCCTCATAATGAAAAAGGAAACATTCATTTACATGGTGAACTCAATGTTGATACAATGTATATTGAAATCAAGAGTGCGTATGAGTGGGTGTTGACTTGAGATTTATGACTTGAGATTTTGGATGGGAAGTAGGGTGTAGGTTAAAACTATGTGATGTTACCATAATAACCATTCAATCCTTCATGGTGTGTCTTTAGAAAAGAACAAAGAGTATAGATATTGCATACATAGCACAAAATGAAACTATTTTTATTCATGTCACAAAGTTTACATATATAGAAATATAAATCACTGACTTCCATGAATCTAGATTCTAAGAAAGCAGATCTATGATCAAAAAATGACGCAACTACAACTCTTACACATAGGAATCAACAACTTCTAGAATAACACATTGAAACTCTCAACGACAATTTGTAATACACATAACACACATGGAAGCATTACTTCCAGCGCTCTCCTTTAATGCTTACATGTAGAAAGTATAGAAAACTCATATTACAATAATCAATAAATCTTTTTCACATTTGTGTGATATGGTCATTACTAGTACTCACATCCACTCTAAAATCTCACAACTTCTACTCTTTTCCTCACCACACTTTTGAGTTTCCCACTTGATCTATTTAAGACATAACCGCTCCAGAACATTGTTGATGTACTTTGCAAAATTGGCACTTCTCAACCTCTCAGAGTATGATGGGTCAGTATTGATACTCAATCATCCTATGGAACTGTCACCATTTGTTAAATCCACGACCCTTCACAACCTTCATCAGTTATCTAGGATAGCATTCTGGGTAGAGAATGTCTTCAACATACAATTCTACAACTTGACCTCGTATAAAATAACCTGTACTGATTCTCCTGAAGCACGGCGGGTCACACCATCTTGACCTTATTAAGAACTGCCCGTAACTAATGCTCTCAGAACACGACGAGTCACATTAGCCTATTCAATAATTGGCCTATTCTTTGTGGTTTTGCATCATTTGATTTTTGCAAAATCATAACATCTATAGCCAATTTGAATCTTCCAAAAAAACCACTAATTCAATTTACCACTTTTTAACTCCTTATATATCCTCAAGTCATTAGATATTCAAAATTCTACTTAAACAAATAAGATAGCAAATAATATATAACATGCCAAAAGAATGTTTAACACCAAAGAACTCTTTTATGTTTCATGATTTTTATTTTTATTTTTTTAATATTTAAATAATATAACATGCCACTTCAAATCAGATCTTGGACCAATGAAGTTTTAGATGGCATCATATCATTCCTAGTTTGTCTTGCCTCCATCACCTCTCTCGACAACCTCAATGAAAAGTATATGTAATTGTGGAATGCATATAAGGTGAATTCCCTCATGGAGAATGACTCCATCCACAAATAGTGTAGTGATCATTTTATGTAAATTAATATTTTCCTTGAAGGAAACGACTGAGCCAAGCTAGATCGAACGCATCCATTGTTGCATACCTTGTCGAGATCATGAATCCAGCCAACAACGACTTACTTATCCTTGATTTCTATGTTGGTTATTATCTTCCATCACCCAATCTGCCAATATTCCAATGAGACAACACTGAAACGCATCCAATCAAAAACCTTGATCTGCAATCTTCATCTGAGGGCACATGATCCATGGAAACCATTGAATTTGAACAAAATTTTGCCTAGTCTCAAACCCTTGACCTGTTTAAGAGCACCAACATTATGAAATTTTTAGAAGCTTCAATGGCTCACAATGGCTTCAATCTACACTTCTTTCTCTATTAGTGAACAATCACAACAATTATTCGACACAACTAATATTAGGGAAAAAATACAAATAGAAGTTGCTCACAAAACAATCTTTCATGTAGGAAAATATATACTCTCATAAGCTTTGATCTAACCTATGTACAAAGATTTAATCATGCAAAATTGCCATGATTACAACCCCTCTCTTGAGAGAGGGAGGGTTGAACTTGCTATGATACCATGTTAGAAAAAAAGAGAGAGTAGAGATATTGTAGAAAAAACACAAAACCACACTATTTTTATTTATCTCACAAAGTTTACATATATAGAAATATAAACACTGACTTCCACAAATCTAGATTCGAAGAAAGTGGGTCTATGACTCGGACATGACACAACTACAACTCTTACACATAGGAATCAACAACTTTTAGAATAGCACATTGGAACTCTCAACGACCACTTGTAATACACATAAAACACATGGAAGTATTACTTCCAACAATGTCTCAGCTGCAGTGACCTTTTCAAATAAGGGAAATGGTTTTGTTGCTTTGACTGGCCACGTTGTGGGTTAGCCCACCATGCTAAAATGAAGTTAAGAAGTCTTGGATACTTATGGTTGCAAAAACTAAATTATGAAAACATTTCCATTCATTGTAGAGTCTGTTATGAGAGTGAGCATTCCCTCAAATCCAATACCAAAGATGGGAGGAAGAAAGCAAAGAAATCTAGCAAAATCCCTATTGGTGAGATGACGCCTCATGTGATCGTTACACAATCTCCAAAGAGGTTCACCCTCCAGTTCCATGAAAGTGGAACATTCACAATAAACTACAATTTAGCAAAAGTCAATTAGTAATGTGGAGGTTTCGAATATCACAAGTAAAGAAAATAAACAAATCATTGTACCAAGCATCTGGAAAATACTCAAGAGAAAAACGCTCTTGATGTGGAGTACCAAAAGATTGATAAAAGAAAAAAGCATATCTGTGCTCTCTTCTTATGAGGATGTTCTTCCAAGAAACAATTTCAAAAATGCCCCTCCTTGGGTAGACCACATGGACGTGAAATAGATTCTAGTGGCTTCCTAGAATGAAAATGATTACACTAATCAGATAGTGAAAGAGATTTTATTGGTTTCCTAGAATGAAAATGATTACAGAAATGAGATATTGAACGATGACAAGAAATACTTAATAGAAAACTTGGGTTGGACCCAAGTTGGAAAAAAAAAAAGAAACTATCCAAGAATAAGTGAATCTAAACTAAAAGGAAACTAATTTGAGAATAAACTGCAACTACTTTTGGATTTTAGAGATTTTTGGTAGAGTTTTTCATTAGAATGAGATCAAAATCTTATTTGTGAAGTTCTCAAGACATATTTTGGAATCTCAAACCTTCAAAAAATTATAGCAACATATTATCAAAAGAAATGTAACAAATTCATCCCAATACCAATTTTATTAATGTAAATTCTTATATATATATATAAATTATCACATTATTCTTTAAAAATTCATATATAATTTAAAATTATTAATATTTAATTGTAAATTTAAATTTATAATAAAATACATTTATATTTAATAAGACTCATAAAAAGTACTTTACACAATTGTATTATCAAATTTCAATAAAAAATTGAACAACTTTATAAATTTATATTATCACAGAATCATTAACTTTATTTCAAGTTCTTTCTATTCTAAAGCATGGACAGGTCTATAATGGGATTTGTGTGGTGATACAATTCCCAATAGGAGTAGATATATAAGCAGTTGTCTATAATGCGATTTTTTGAAAGCTTTTCTGGTGGGTTTTTCCAGTCAAAATCCGGCAGCAATTTATTGGAATCGCAAGTTTGATAGCTAGTTTCTGCACAATCAAAGAGTTCCAAGGGTCTTTCAGGGTGCTGAATCCAAATATGCAGTTAAAAAACCATTTTAACTGCAACAGATCAAGATTTAATCTCAATTTCTTCGGCCCGGAATCTCCAAAAAATCGCATTATAGACAACTCCAATATATAATACTTATGTTATGGGATTTGTGCGGTGATACAATTCCCAATAGCCGGAGATATTTAGCTGATGAACATCTCTAATCGAGCCCCTGATAGTGTTTCGTACTCGACCAGTAATTTAAAATGATATTTTTAAGACATATTTTAATAATTATTATTTTTAAAATTATATTTCATATAATTAATACTTCAACGGAAATGACCTAGTTGTACACTTTAACAGTCTTTTTTAGAATTGCACATCGCACATTCCATCATCAAAAATACGTAGTCATCTCGCAGTTCCCAACATTTTGAGATTTTGAGCCAATAGACATCTCTAAATCAATCAATAACCCCAAGGGCGTGTTTTGTACCACATCGATGATCAATCCATGACTTAGCCAAACCTTATTCTCATCAAATCCATCCATTACCAGAGTACAACGAAGATGGTAGAAAAGGTGCATTTTAATTCTCGAGCTCACGTTTATACTTCTGACTGACAAAATGTCGCAATTGAATTACGCGTTAACACATGTGCCAATACGTTAGAACGCATGTGACTATGCAGGGGATGGGAGTCTTGCACGATATATATATAAGCATTTAGCTACGAGGAGAAGAACACACCGAAACCTGAAAGCCTCTCTGGTTGCTGGCCCTCTCTACATTGAGTTACAGAAAATCTGTGACTCGCAACTAATTTTGCTACAAATGGCGAGGAACAATATCAATTTGAACGTACGGATTGTCATGATCAGTTGGTATTGTTGGGAATCTATTGGATTGGCAAATGCAGGTCAGAAAGCGTGGAAGCGAGCTCATGCAACATGTTATGGAGACACTAATGGAATATCAACAATGGGTAAGCTGCTTCACGTCAACATCATCTGATTAATACTGAATCTCCTCTATTATTTTCTTGAATTGTGTTGATAGAGACAAGCTGGTGCATCCATGCACCATCATTCTAATTTTAATAATTTGGTTCATGTTGGGAGACATCGCAGGAGGAGCGTGTGGATACGATGATATGTACGCAGGTGGGTATGGGGCAAGCAACACAGCAGTGAGCAGCATAATGTTCAAGGAAGGGGCGGCGTGTGGGGCGTGCTATGAATTGTTGTGTGACGCAAAATCCGATCCAGCATGGTGCATCGACGGTGGGAGGACGCTTACAGAACTTATGTCCTCGATCTGGATGGTGCGATGCTTCTCGTCATCATTTCGACTTGTCACAGCCTGCATTCACCTCGATTGCAGGCTACAAAGCGGGAATTGTGCCAGTTCTTTACAGAAAGGTGCCTTGCGTGAGGAATGGAGGAGTGAGGTTTAGTATGATGGGCCATGCGTACTACAATACCGTGGTCTTATCGAACGTGGGCGGCAGCGGGCAGGTGAGCGGCGTGTTGATGAAGGCGGATGGAATTGAAGGTTGGCAACCGTTACAAAGAGGGTGGGGCGCCGTTTGGGGAAACAGTACTCCCAATCTGGAGGGACGGGCTCTCTCCTTTATCGTAACGCTAAGCAAAGGGAAGACGCGCACTTTCAACAATGTAATCCCTCCCAACTGGCAATTCGGGCAGTCTTTCGTCAGTGCTATTCAGTTCTAATAATTATATATCCACATAAATAACTCTGTGACCCATACCCATCTTTGTCAAGGTAGCTTGTTATAGCTCGGCTTCTCCTGCTTTTTATGTGTGAGAATAACATGGTCGTCTATTTCTCTGTGGCGTCTTAGATCGGCGGCTGAGACTCTAAATTCTCTCAAGAAGATCTTGCCTGTGTAGTAGTTCCGTAATTGTGTTTTGCAAAATTTTCTGCTGAGGCACGAGAATAACATGCGGATTGCTTTTGTGCTAACCCTTTGTTTATTCAAATTGAGGCAAAGTTGTGTTCGTAGACTCTCACTGTTTTAAAAGTACGATTATGAAATGTCCAAGTAGAATATAATCTTTTAGCCAAGGTGAGGCATTCTGACCGGCCATGGCCGTGTGAGTGAGGAGATTGTCCATATACAATATAACTTTTTCGAAATAATATTTTTATCAATGAAGAATTATAAATATTTAATATTTATTTTCTTAAATTTTATCTTTTTATGGGTTGAAAAAATAGAATAATATTTTTATCAATGAAGAATTCTAAATTTTTAATATTCTTTTTATTAAATTTGTTTTCTATAGGTTAGAGATGTTGTAATCTAATTTATGTCTGGTATGGTAGAGCTGTGATGTAATGTACTCACTGACATTTTAATTAGGTAAAAATAAAATAAAATAAAAAACATACAATTAATTATAATTAGAGGTAGGTTCATTTTACAACTCAGTATGAGGGATGTCATCCGTGCTCAATATGGAGTTGACACATGCTCCTATTAAAATAAAAATATAATATTTTCTAAATAATATGGAGTTGAGCTTCTAATTACTATGTAAAGTTAGGAAAATTTCTTGTATTCTTTTTTGATTGACTAATCCTCTTACAAGAAAGATATTTAAATAAAGCAAATAAGCTAGATGGTCCTAATTATGTAAATTGGAAGTTTAAATGGTAAACATTAATGGAATCGTATTACATGTGGTCGATAGTAATTGGAGATGAAGGAAAGCTAGATGTCATTGCATGTCCAATAGCCACATCAATTCAAGAATTAGAAAAGTGGGAGAATAAGGTGAAAGTGTTGTTAAGGATGTTCATAAATGACATTATCATTTCCAATATTCATGATTGCAAGATCTCTAATGAGACGTGGACTACAATTAAAGATTAGTATGAGTTTAAAAATAAAAATTGAATCCTCTCTCTAGAAAGTAATCTCCTCTCCATTAATATGGAATGAAATGAAACCATTAGTAACTTTGTTTAAAAAATTAAAGATTTAAAAGATAATATGGATGACATAGAAGAATTAGTATCTAGCACTAATTTTGTAACAATAATATTAAATGAAATGTGAGATGAATACCAAATAGGCATTATAGGTCTTCAAGCAAGGGAGAAAGCTCATACTTTTGATGAGTGGGAAGGTATGTTAATGCATGAAGAACAAAGATGAAAAAATCTAAGGCCTCAAAATTTAGATGGGGCATTAATGGTGAAAGGGAAACAACCTTCTAAGGGAAAGCCATGGGAAGGAAGCAAAGGAAGAAAGCCACCAAATGGAATGTCATTATTTGGAAATCCATCATACATAAAGTCTCAATAAGGTATGACACCTCCAAAGGTTGATGTTGGGATGAAATGTTATTATTGTGGCAAGCTTGGGAATAATTCTAGAGATTGCATTAAAAGAAAGTATGATGAATATAAACATAGAAATAGAAGGAACATAGGTCATTTTTCTAATGGAGGCGAAGTAACGAATAATTTTATGAATATAAGATTATTTGTTTCAAATGCTACATTGTTTGTTGAAATCGATGATTAAGATGCTTGATTTGTTGACTCTGGAGCCTTTATTGAAATATATTGTAATAAGCATTGATTTGGAAATTTCCATGAAACCAAAAATGATGCATATATATATCTTGGGGATGATTGTTCATACCATATTAAAGGGTAAGGGTATGCTCCTATAAAATTACCAAATTGTTGCATTAAATAGATTCATATTGTTATGTATGTACCTAGAATTAATAATGATCTAATCTTTCTTTCTACTGTAACAAACCAAGAGTGAACGAATTTAGTGTGATAGAAAACACATTTCTCCATGAATGGGGAGAGTTATAATAATGGAGAATAGTGGAGAAATGTCTAGATTATTTCATTATTAGTGTCTTGTTGTGTTTCATTAATATTATGTGATTTATTTAGGTTCTAGATCCTATTTATTAAAAGGTTTTTCAAATTCCTCAAGTAATTTGTAGTCCTATAAATATATATATATATATAGTTGAATGAAGTGTTGAGAAATCTAGGGGCAACAATTGTAGGTGATTCCTCTTCTTTTGATAACTGATTATGATGTATTTTTACTTTATTTGATTAACTTATTCTTTCTTTTATCATTATTAATGTTCTATATCATAAAAAAAACTACTTATTATAAAGCACAATGAAATAACATGACACAATATGTAGGCGATCATCCAAGGCCAAAACCTCTCCAATTGAGAGGAAAACCCACTAGAATTATTCTCTTCTTATATAACTTCAATTGATGAATTCAAAGACCTATGACCTTTGACCAAGACCCTCGAAGATGAAGTTAAATATTTCCTCCTTGATGAGCTATCCTTCTAGCAATTCCTTAGTAACTCCCACAATTTCAACCTCCAACAAATTCTTCTGCCCAATACATTCTTTTGCAACTTCAACCCCTCCAACAGATTGTTCTGCAAGTTCAATTCCTTTAGTATATTCTTATGCAACTTCAACACCTCCAGCTTCTACAACTTCATCCTTCGAGTAAATTCTTCTATAGAAACCCTAGGTGACATGTGTGAGAGAATAATGAAGACCTTGCCCTTCTTTTCTTCTTCGCTTGAGATGATACCTTCTTCTTATTGACTCAACATACAAGATATATTTCGTTTGAACCAAAACCTGACCTTCTTGGAGTGACCGCAATTCGGTACCAGTTGCTACAAGGTGACGCCCTAACCTTCGCCCGTGTGGAGGAATATAGCCCAAAAAAATAAATAAGAAAACTCGCTTTTCTTTTCTTCTTTTAGTCTTTCATTTCCCTGGACTTATTTCACTTCCTTGTACGAGTTGGTGATTGAATATGTCTCCATCAAGTGAGGTTGAAGTCTCCTTTATATATGTTTTCCACTAGGTCAAATTGCACCTTTTAGGTTGACTTATCTATTTGAGTAGGCTGACTTGATATTTGCACCACAATGAAGTCTTGGAGGGTCTTTTGACTCAAATAAATGTTCTTTACAATATGTAACATTACCAAATAGGTCTTTAATATGTAACAATGACTCAATTGAATTTATTGCAAACCTAAAATCACTCAATGGGTGTTGACCTAAAAATAAATTTCCTTGAGCATGAAACCCATGTCTCAAGAATATTACTAAAATTATTTTTCTCATTACATAAAACATATAAAATCATGATTACATATGTCATTGTGATGACCGAACCTAGTTACATATTTCAACACTCCCACTTAAATAGGGAGGTATTCATAATCCATACAAGGTACTCAGACATTCTCAATCTCAAGAAATCTCATAAGAAGAGTTGGATTTGTAAGCCATCTCTTTGCATCATACCAACCAACATTATCACATAGAAAGGCCTTGACTAATATCTCTATCTCTCCACAAGATTAGATCACAATGTTGGCGAGACCAATGACTCATAGACACTATCATCATTGTCTCTCAAACCACATACCCCAGTCGAGTGTTCACAGGGAATGCCCTTCTAGGACTATGATTATCTTGGATTCCTAGTCCTAAAATAATATTGGCTCTCTTCAACTACCCTTATCGTGGATTCCCTAACTCATCCTCAAAGAGTATCAGATGCTAGATGCTTATCCAATCCTCCATGATTTCTTCACAATCTGAAGACAAGAATGATATGTCTATCTCTCCCTCTTAACTAGGGAATATATACCCATTCCTATCAAAGGAATTTACCCAAGCTCCCTCTTATCCAAACTCCCTCTTAACTAGGGACTTGTTTCCAACAAATTTATGCTCCTTGGTGGGGATCATGGTACCTTTAGTTGCTTGTTACGCCATAAGGTGTTTCCCTATGAAGCAAACTCTTCTCTCATATTACGTGTGCATTTATGTACCTTTGATTTAGGTGTTAGACGATTAAAACAATTGGAGCCATTAGATTCACTCAATCGGTATTAAATTAGTTATAAATTTAGTTATAACACTCGCTAAGAAAGAAGGCATCTTCATCTAGCTTCATCTTCATTTTTTATCTCATTGCATTTGGCTTCATAGTGGCGCAAGAGGAGCAATGGAGTCGTGACACCTGATGAGGCAACTACTTGCTATGGAGTCGAGGCGTTTTTGTTTCTTCCAGTGAGCCAAGCTCTTGTCCTAGCCTTCACTAGGCGCCTCTACTGCGGAAGCATTCTGAAACCTGGAGGATGTAGTGCATGGGCGATCATATTATGTTTTATTTATTGGATAATGTTCTTGATTTTCTGAGACATGCTTTGAGCAGGGACGGCACAGAATACCATGGGCTTTGTGTCTTCCTCGATAAAAATGAGATTTGCATGGGAGATACTATCTCAAATGCAATTCACACCACCATTCAGAGTGCTTATGTTCACATTATCATTTATTCTGAGCGCTATGTTGAATAATGGTGGTGCTTAGAAGAATTGTGTTGGGTTTTAAAAACATATCATAAGCACAACAAGAAGGTTATTCCGGTGTTTTATAGTGTTCAGCCTGTAGACCTTTGTCACTTTGAGAGAGGATGTTATAAAAATTCCTTTGATCAACATCAAAGCAAAGGGAGAGTCTCCACGGAAGAGATCGAAAAATGGAAGAAGACGCTTAGCCAGTCTGCGGATATTTTCGGCATATTGTTTAAACTGAACGAAAGGTAAATACATCATTTTTACATTTCTTACATAATCTAACTGATATCTTTAGTGGGCCTAATGGTTAAGAGCATGTGTTTCCTCCTAACAGGTCATAGGTTCAAAACCAGAGCGGGGTAGAGTATGTATGCCTTTGTAGACTTAGCAGTCAAATTGCTACATGGAGGTGGGTCCCTTGTCCCACAAACAAGGGGGTATCATACACCAATTTGGTGTTTGGCTTGGCTGTGACCTTAAAAATGGATATTATTATGATTGTTATTATTATTATGATTATTCCTATATACTTTTCCCAATTCTAGCCATAATGAGTCAATATATCTGTTATGTATGCCATTTTCAGTGACTATGGGGAAATTGTGGGAAAAGTGTTGAAAGAGGTATTTAATTGGGGATCATTATATGTCGCCAAATACCTAGTCAGCCTTGAACATGTGTCAGAGGATCCCCTAGTCAATGAAATTTTGAAACAAAGTGATGTTAGTGACACGATGATTGTGGGGATTGCGAGAATGAGTGGAATAGGAAAAAAAAACTCTGGCTAAATACCTATACAACTCAAGACATATAAGTTTTGATGGAAGTCATGTTCATGAAGAATTTCAAGAAGATGACAAACCAGTTGTAAGATCCAAAGGGCAGTCTAGGGTATGAGAGACACACCTGTGGCATACTCATCCTCGAATGGCGCAGAAGCACCTATGACTTGGCAATAGAAAAAAAGAAGAAGCAAAAGTGGAACCCTCTCCTTGGAGCAATTTCTTGAGACGATCATAAAAAAAAATAAAACACAATTTTAAATTGAAAAAGTATTATTTATTTTTATATATTAATAAAAATAGCTTCTTTATTTTATATATTGTTCCAATCTCTTTCAACATCCATGTATTAAATTTTTTTATAAAATGTGGAATAAAATTTACAATTCATTTACTCATTATTAATTTACAAAAATTACAACATTTCTAGATGTCTCAACCCATTTCAACAGCATGGACTTGAAATTGAATCAAGTCAATCAGGGGAACATGATGAATACTAGTGAGTTGTAAGTTAAGCATTATTGTGTGGCTAGAGAGAATAATAGCTGCTCATGCTGGCTGCAACATAAGCGCTTAGAAAAGCTTCAATTTGAGATCGCCAGAATTCTACTTTTATTCCTGCTCTTCCCACTGCTTTCAATATGTTATTGGGATGAACACATCCCATACACCACCACTTTTCCATAGCACACATCCACTTCCACCTTTTCAATGTATGTTTCACATTACACATCATTATTATCATTATGTTTTATGTGTATCTGTGATAATGGAAAATTTCATATATCTAATGAACATAGAACAAAGTAAAGCTCAATCTATACATAAATTCAGGACTTACAATTAATAAATTTATTTAAACTTGATATCATTGAACATCATAAACCTGAAATTAATTTTCCTTTAACTAATAGTTTTAGGGCTACAATTAGTATAATTAGTATAGTTATTTAAGTGACATTTAAGCCTCAAAATATTTGAGATCTCTATGAAGATTTTGAATTTGAAAACTATTTTCTTTTAAGGTTTTGAACATCATAAACTTGAAATTAAATTTCCTTTAACTAATAGTTTTAGAGCTACAATTAGTATAGTTATTTAAGTGAAATTTAAGCCTCAAAATATTTGAGATCTCTATGAATATTTTGAATTTGAAAATTAGTGTCTTTTAAACCTTAAAAGATTAGATATATCTCTAAACATGCACTTTATTGAGGAACTATAATATGGAGGTGACCTGATATCAACTATTCCTCACATTAGGTGCAAATTCCTCATGCCATGATGGTGCAAGAAAAGGGAAATAATACTAACAAGTCAAGAACAATTTTACATAGTTGAGACATGGATGGTGTCCACACCTGTTCAAATTAATTTTATATAAAATATTTTGAAAGATTTGTTATATTTTACTATTCCCCTACAACATTAGGTGTGAATTTCTCATGACATGATGGAGCAATAAAAGGGAAATAATACTAACAAGTGAAGAAAATGTTTACATAGTTGAGATCTGGATAGTATACGCATGATGTCCATGCCTTTTCAAGTTAATTTTATATAAAATATTTTGAAATATTTGTTATAGTTTTGTTTAGTTGAGATATGGGTAGTATATGGATGGTGTCCACACCTTTTCAAATTAATTTTATAGAAAATATTTTGAAAGATTTGTTATAGTTCTGTTTGGTTGACATATGGATGGTATATGGATGGTGTCCACACATTTTCATATTAATTTTATATAAAATATTTTGAGAGATTTGTTATAGTTATTAATTTTATATCAAATATTTTGAGAGATTTCTTATAGTTTTGCAGATTAATTTTATATAAAATATTTTGAAAGATTTGTTATAGTTTTGTTTAAAGTAGTGATCAACCTTGTAGCTTCACTTGATATGGAGGAAATATTTAAAAAAATTATTGTTATTTGTAGCTCTCACTATATTATTTTCCATGATTCCCTCAATTATATGAGGGAGCCTAATGTTAAGGATAACAATAATAGTGGGGTGGGTGATCCATCTCCCCACACAATAGTATCAAAAATTAGCCACAACAATAGTGCATTCTCTCCTGCAATTTTCACAAGTAGCCCTTCAGAAATTAGCCACAACAACAATCCATTCTCTCTAGAAAATTTCACAGGTACCCATTCGATGATGGGAAGAGTCCTTTCAATGCCAACACGCTTTCCATGATAAGCTTCTTCGTTTTGGATAATGAACATGTGGTGGGTTCAGATGAAAATGTACTTGCATTCACTTCATGTGTTTCCGCGACTGATCATCTAACAGATGTCGGTCGAGCCAACACCAATGAATGTCGGTCGAACTGACACAATTCAAAGGATTTTGAGGGTATAGCTGCATGACATAGTGTGCTTGGTCACAGGAAATGATTGAATTTCTTGTAAATGAATGGAAAGAGGAAGGAATATATGGTTCTTGTAAATGAATGGAAGGAGGAAGGAGTATTTGGACAAATTGAGCTGCTGAAGGAGGAAGGAATATATGGACAATGACGGGATAAAATAGTAATTTGTTATAATAAACAATGATACAGATAATAGTTGTGTTTTTTTTAGGAAGATAATAGTTAGTTGGAGGAAGCAATATATGGACAAACTGAGTTGCCCTACATGTGGCAAGATAAAATAGTAATATGTTATAATAAACAATGATAAAGATAATAGTTATGTTTTTGTTGTGGAACATAATAGTTAGTTATTCCTTATGACATTTCATATGCACAAATTGAGCTGCCCTATAATATGTTATAATAAACTATGATAAAGATAATAGTTATGTTTTTGTTGAGGAAGATAATAGTTAGTTATTCCTTACAACGTTTCCTTTGCAACATCTGGTGCAATTGCTAATATAACTCCTCTAGTGAATTTCATCTTAATCATGATGGATATTTCATATTCTACATTTTCCTTTGTAGGGAATCGACCATCCATCACTTTCCTTCACGATCCATGTCAGTCATGCCATCCTTCACTTTATCAGAAAGGGATCTTCTAGTCCAGATTTGGCTTTTCTTCATACCACTACCATTTTCTAAGTCATGCTATCTATTAGGATATTCCATCTAACCACATGAGTGTTAGTTGCAAGTGACATCTACAACTCTCTTTAGATATCCCTATACCAAACCATCTAGATGTTTTTTCAAAAATCAAATCAAAGTTACCTTCTATGATGGCCTTTCATCATGACATTTTCTTCTTGCAATATCAACATCTTGCACATACATAAACACATCTCCATGACTTTCAATGTCAATTGTCTCCTTCCTTTATAGACCTTATCAGGGTCTGCATATTTTCTTTATGGAGATGTCATACCCAATTCTTCAGATGTTGATTTCTTGTGACTATAGTTACATCATTCACGATCTATTCTTTCTTCCTTCACATATTTCTTCCTAGAAACTTCCATAATATGAGGACATATTATGTTGACTTCATCTTGTCAATATGAAAACCATGCCTTCATTCATCTTTACAAAGAAAGTGATCGCTTTTCTTTGAACAATATTATGAGGTAGAGCATTTATCCATGCTCTCTGCAACTATATATGATGCCATGACTTAAATATTTCAAACATATACATACCTCTTTTCTTATTTTGGTCATCTAGACTTCTTTCAACAACTTCCTTCACTTTATTTGAAAATTACTTCAACCATCTTATCATGATGGATTCCTTTTGTCACCATACCATCATCCTTCTAAACAATGGATTCCACAAAAGGTGAAATGATCAGTGAAACACTTGCTTCTTCCAAGAGAGGTGAACCTTCTATGAAGATTGCAATGAAGGATATTGGCTATCGTCATCCTGAAAAATGCTCCTTCCTAGTGATGATCATGTATGGTGAACTCTATGCAAGATGAATTTCTTTTACCCATAAGTAATACTTATGCTTTCAATGAGGTTACCAAGAGCTACTTCCTTTCTACAACAATTTAGACTTCTATGTTAGCTATCCTATTCAAGCTTCTATAATGAAGTCATCATCTCTTGTATGTCATCTTATAATATGATGCATCCTATCATTCTTATAATGATTTCTACCATGATAGTTATCTTTTGCAAACTCGAAAATAACTAAGTGAAGAATATTATCTTAGTCATAGTAGAGATCTCTCACTCCTTCCTTCTTTGGTTTCTCATTCTCAGGTTCTTCCAATTCATTAGGGATATGGGATTCATTACTTTTCTTGTTGTCCCTTTTCAGTTTAGGACAATTCCTCTTGAAGTATCCATATTCTCTTGATAACCATAACATTGGTTCTTTGACTTATCAACGTTCTTCTTTTTCTAAGGACCAAACTTCCCAAACTTTCCTTTTATCTTAGCCATGGTAGAAAATGCTTGAACTTGTTCACTTGTTCCCACATCACTTTTTGATTTTAACCTGGTTTCTTCAACATTACATAATTACTAGAGTTCACTAAATGGGCTAACTTCCTTCTTTCCATAAATGTTTGATACGGAGTTGCCCCATTCATTAGGTAGTGCATTGAGCACCACAATGGTCGTTTATTTATCATATAATATTTCCCGAACTCTTGCATTTGGTCATGTATTTCTAAAACCCTCATAAATTATGAGTCTATTCCTTATTAATTTTATATCTTCATGTTGTATATCTCATTTCTCAATGATATTACTTCTCCTATGGTACTTACAGAGAATAATTTTACCAATTTGTCATAGATTTCTTTTGACTTTTCCAATTTCGATACATATGGGATGAGAGAATCCTTGATTGATGCTATAAGGATTATTTGAGACCTTATTTCCCCCTTCATGTATTTTTCTAGATCTCGAGCTTCATATTTTGGTAGTTCAACAACTAAACCCTTCAAATGACCAATGACTTCATTTTCTATGACAATCAAAATTTTCCTCTTTTTCCATGCAAGATAGTTTGCCAACCCGACCAATTTGTTGTTTTCCTTGAAAAATAAAATCATTTTGATATCTATCTATATATATATAATATATATATATTATATATATAATATATATATATATAATATATATATATATAGATACTTTACTTTGTCAAGTGAAGATACTCCTTCATGATGAAATCTTTAACTTGATTCCTTTCTTGATGATGTTGATAATATAATATGTCTTCTTGATGAAGATGCCTTTGTTCAAAAGTAGTAATTGACTCAAGGAGAGGGAGATCACCTTGATTCTTTCATGATGATGGTAGAGCTTCTTCCTACTTTCTTTTGATGATAGAGTAGGGTGTGGTGGATTTCCCAAGGTGCTTCAAATGTAGATTCTGACTTTAGTGGAGTAGATGTCACGTCCTTGAGGTCTTATTTTCCTTGTTAAATATGTAGGATTTTGAAGGATGCTTCAATTGAAGAGCCTTTCCTTGAATGAGTTAGGGTTTCAAGGTCTTCATTGATGCTCCTTAGTTACTTCTTTCAACATGATGAGAGGGTTAGTTCTTCTAGATGATTGATTCTCATATGACCTTATTATGCTTCAGCCCTTGAGTGTCCTTATTTAAGCTTCCTTTACTTGATGTAGTTACCTTCTCTCTGATACCATGTTGAGAAATCTAGGGACAACAATTGTAGGCAATTTATCTTCTTTTGATAACTGCTTTTGATGTATTTTTACTTGATTAAATTATTATTTCCTTTATTATTATTAGTTTTCTCTATCATCAAACAACTACCAAATTATAAAGAAAAATGAAAAAACATGAAATAAGGTGTAGGTGATCATCCAGGGCCAAAATCCTCTCAGAATTCTTCTCTTCTTATAGAACTTCAATTAACGAATTCAAAGACCTATGACCCGTGACCAAGACCCTCTAAGACCATGTGAAATATTTCCTCCTTGATGAGCTATCCTTATAATAATTCCTTGACAACTCCTACAATTTTGACCTCCAAAAAATTCTTCTACCTAAAATATTCTTTTGTGACTTTCTCCCTTCTAGTAGATTCTTTAGCAACTTCGACCCCTCTAGCAGATTCTTCTGCAACTTCGTCTTTCCAACAAATTCTTTTGTAGAATCCAAAGGTGAAACATGTGAGAGAATAATTAAGACCTTGTCCTTCTTTTATTCTTCGCTTGAGATGAGACCTTCTTCTTATTGATTGGCCTTGCAAGACATATTCCCTTTGACCTAAAACGCGACCTTCTTGGAGCATCTCCAATTTTGTATTAGTTGTTGCAAGATGATGCCCTAACCTTCGCACGTGTGGAGGGATATAGCCCAAGAAAAACAAATAAATTTTCTTTACAATATGTAACATGCCCAAATGGGCCTTTAATACATGAAAATGTCTCAATTAACTCTATGACAAACCTAGAAGCACTCAATGGGTGCTTGTCATAAAATAAATTTCCTTGAGCATGCAACCCATGACAAATAATAATAATATATTTATTTTTCTCATTACATCAAATACATAAAATCATGATTACATATGTCATTATGAAGATCGAACCTAGTTACATATTTGAACATGAAGTAGGTTGTGAGTGCACACAGTCTCTACATTGATGTTTGCCTCGCCTGAGAGTTGCATGTCTCTTCTTCAAACTTTGTCTTTCATTTTGTGTGTATATTTTATGGTTACTTTTGTCTAATATGTAACAAAAAATTGTTAGAATTGAAATTTTAAACCATGAAGTTTACATAGTCAAGTTCCCAATGGAAATTTCAAAGCATTCAATCTATTTGTGCATCCAAAAAAATAATTTAGGCACTGCAACTATTTATGTACTAAAAAATACAATCTAAATATGAACTCTCTATATATAAAGAGAAATATTAACTACAAATTTATCAAGTATTTTTTCAAATTTTACACTTTAAAAAAGTTTATACAAATTTTAATTTTAAATTCTGTTAAATATTTATATATATATATATATATATAAATTATATATATTATATATATATTTATTTCTTAATAATTGTAACATCAAATTTATTAATTTGCCATTAACATCAATTCATTAATTTATTATTAAATTAATTAAAAATATATATTTAATCAATTTTTAAAAATATACATTTAATTTATCGGAAAACTTAAATCCTTGACGACATGAAATAGTACATTTTTTTCATATAAATAATGCTTAAATTGTAAAGAAAAAAATATATTGTAAATTTCTTTATCTCATCAATAATATATATTTCAATTACATTGAAAAAAAGGAATATAACATCTTTAATATTTAAAAATAAATACAAAAGATACATATTTATATTTATAGTTAGCATTTAATATTTTATAAAACATTTGATACTAGTTTCGAATAATGTTCTATCCCATTAAATGATGTATTAGTTGAAATTAAATATAACATTTTTAATAATTTGAAAAATAAATACGAAAGGTAAATATTGTGTTTGCCATTTAATACTTTCTAAAACATTTGATACCATTTTCGAATAATATTCTATCCATTACATCATGTATTAATACTAATCAAAATGTAATTTAATTAAATTGAAATCATATCTTTCTATATATTAGAAATAATTTTACCTATTAATTTTTTTTTTTTTTATATTTTACCAATAATAAATTAATAGGTAGATAAATAGATAAGTTTATATGGTGAGTGTAGTTGTTTTCTTCCACATCTAAGTTCAAGTTTGATAAATTGATATATTTATTCATTGAAATAGTAATTATGTTGCACTTTTTCAATGAGTCAACAATGAGACTAGCCTAGTAACAATAATCTCATTTTTTCTTTGGAACTTTGAATCAACAAGATGAAGATAACTTAAATTAACATAAATTATCTTTTAATATAGCATTCAATCAAATTCATTTAAAATTTTGTTTTGTTTTAAATTTTATATTCATAACAATTTTTATTAGGGAAATTATGAAATGTATATTGGAAATATAGTATTTTCTTAAGACAAATCTTTTAAGTGAAATAAGTTTAGTGGAAAGGCATCTCAAATTAAGAAACATAAAACATCTTTTATGCCCAATCTTAATAATGCTTGTAATTTATAAGGTTCCTTTTTATCTAATGATATTTATAAAGGAAAGAGATTCAAATTTTAATAATAACATTAGAATGATTTGAGAGGATTTTTGGAATATTTGGACTATAACCAAATTTTAGATATTGAATTTTTGGTGATTTTTTACTGTTTTTTTTATGGGAAATGCTGGTAGAAGAAGTGGATCTTCTTTTTATAAGGAAGTTGTTATCAAAGTCAATTACACAAAGAAATTATTTACCACAAATTAGCCCAACAAGGGACAAAACTCTAATGGAAATCAACAAAAACCCCAACAAACATCTCACCATCTCCCTCACTAGGGAGATGTAAACATGGAATCTGCTATGAAGGTAGTTGTCGACCAAAAATTCATTATGGGAATTTTGAGGTCTAAATTGGGCCTCCTAAGGAACTTATAAAATAATAGTGGAAATAATAAAATAAAATTAGATTACATCGTCAAATTTTTGAGGGAAAATAACCATTTTTTCAACTCGTCTTTTAAACTTATCTCCCTATGGGCTTACTCAACTTTCGAGCGAAAACACTCATTGGATGCATAATTTGATTACTCACCCAAAGAGTACCCATGTTGCATCTTTTGATGGACTCTACTACACGAAAAATGAGAAATACGTGAAAAATGTGATTGCAATCATGTTTTTTCATGTATTTCTCATTTTTCATGTAGCATGGTCCATAAAAAGTATGCAACATGGGTATTTCTTGGATGAGGAATTAAATTTTACATCCAATGAGTACTCCCACTCAAAATTTGAGTAAAACCTTAGGGAGATAAGTTGAAAATATGAGTTGAAAAAATAGTTTTATTAATTTATTATTTTTTAATCTTTTTATTTTTTTCACTCCTAAAATGGTGAATTGTCCCACATGGTTGACATCGTAATATTAAATCCTATTGGTTCTTATATAGTTTATTTTTGTTGTACATTTTTCTTAGGAGGCCCATTTTAGACCTCAAAAATCCCCTAATGTGAAGTTTTCTCTAACATCAAAGGTTATATTCAATATATATGAGATTGTGGCATTATTAGGAAGATCTTAGGAATATGCACATTAGAAAAAACCCTCACCTAGTGTATCTAACTTAAATGCAAACCTAGAGGGAATGGAAAGTTAGAATTTGGGGCGAACCATTTTTTTGCCATAATTGTCTTTTCTAACCTAGAGGATTTAGGGTGAGTACTCGAGAATGGGTGGTATTTTTTCAACTCATCAAGGATTTACCTCTATTTCAAGACAAAATATTTTGTACCAAATAAGGAATATTTCATACCAGTATGGATTTGCATATACTCCTTGCTATAGTAGTTTTGGGATGAGGAGACCCTGATAAGAATTGGGAATGCCCTTGGCCACTACATCAAGTACATAGAGTTTGTTGATCAAACCATATATATCTCCTACTCTAAATTTTTTATATATAAACATTTTGAAGTCACTTCTAGATTGTTTTCAAGATATATAATCAAAATAAGCTCTGAAAACAAACTCTTAAATATGAGCACATCCCATTTCAATGTAGAAGAAGCCATGAGTATGTCCATCTATGAAAATAATATATTTTCATAAGTATTGTGCGAGATATAGAAATAGGGGTTTTAGACGAACAATTGATGTATCAGCCCAACATAGAGGGGGTAACTAGTTGTCCATCAAGAAAATATGGGCACTATAAATGTCATCCACATGAACCAAGAAAGTGTAGTCATACGCCATCTGAATAAATTTGAAAGAACTTTGAAAGCTTTTATGTTTCGGGGACAATGATTGAGGAGGGAAAGGACCACCTCAATGGTTTGTTAAACGTCGAGGTTAATGGAATACCCAACCAACATAGGGTTGATCATCACCACATATAACCCTTGTTCTTTACCGTATTGTAGTGTTTCTCACTCTGCAAGATTTTCGAAATTGGATGTGATATCATCTATCAGAGTAAACATAGTTGTTGAATTTGAATTTATTTTGTATTAGTACAATTTTGGGAATATTTTGGAATTTGAGGAGAGAGGCCTGTGAGCGTCAAATTCTAAAATATTTCCAAAATCTACAATCAACCAACATAAAAATGATTTTTTTAAAGTAATGAATAAAAAAATCTTTCAATAGTGAAATTTTTAGATCTAGTTATTTTGCGAGCCTCTCGAGCCTAAATCTAGAAAATGAATCATAATAGATCTTAAATTATCAATATGATAGATCCAAGAAAAAAAAAGAAAAAATAATTCATTTTATAGAAGCTTAATTATTTCAATGTTTTAAAGTTTCTTTTGAGAAATGGGTAGTAGTTATATATTTACCTAGGCAAAGCACTTCTCAGTCCGGAGGAAATCCATGTGTCCAACAGGTTTCTTCAAGGAAATGATTTTGATTATCTCTTCAAGGAAATGATTTTGATTCTAACAGTAAGTGATTGTTGACTTTCCACTAAAGAAGGCAATTGATAGCTTTTCATGTGAGACTAACGTCTACACACATTTCCTAATTCCATTGAGATCAAGTATAATCTAGTCTATATAAACTCACCATAGTTATAGTAAATTTAGAAAAAGGATTAGACATACCCACCAATGCATGTCACAGGTCAACCAATAAATGATTTGATACTTCAAGGTACTTATTATGTATGCTATGTTATAAAGTATAATGGCCAAAATATTAAAAATGTCATTCCACATAACATCAATCTTTGTTGAAATGCTGAGATATTTCAACCGTTCTAGCTGACTTAGTCCAGGTATGCCCTCCAATTGAAATAAAATATATTGAAATCCCCATAGAATACCATATCCATGCTTTAGAATATAGGGCATCTGTCTTTGAGAAGATTTTTTTCAGTTCTATATTACTTTATAAGATAAATAATTTTGGAGGTGCATAGCTCAAGAGCCATCACCTTGTCTTGGAATAAAACGGAGTTGTGAAGTCTCCATATATTCTCAATCATAATGCGATAAAGACTAGAGAATGATAGGATAGTCATATTTAATAGTCATTATATTATAGTTCCTATAAGTGAGTTTGAGATCCAATGAGATTTGGGATTAAAGTATGATAGAATATGTGTAAAAACCTATGTCATGAAATGATAATTTACAAAGAGATTCACATATATCTCCTCCTACAGTTTACATAATGGACATCTACTAGGCTCATACCAACCACAGGAGGTGAGAACTTTTTAGGCGAGCAGTTTATTATTGAGGATAGCTAAGTGGAGAATTTTTATTTGAGGGGACCACTAACTTTTCAGAGATCCTTCCACCATTGGAGCTTTGGGCCTTCAAAATGTGCCTTGAACTACACCTTGCATTAAAGCTTAGCATTAAAGTTACTCGCTCTTGGATTTTTGTCCAACAAAGTGAGTAAGGAGTGTCTGACTTGAGAATAATGAAGTTTTATGAAACGAGCTTTGTATATTGATCCAATTCCACTTCTAACTCATGATCCATGCCTAATACTTGAGCTAATTTCTAGCCCATCACACCTCTTTATCGTGGGATCTAAATTGGGGTGTCATATAGTAGAATAATTTTGCTTGCATTACTAAAGTAGAGGAGGAGATAACTCTAAATCATTAGGATCCCCATACCACTGATCCTTTCCTATGCGAACTTGTGAAACATCACTAGTTTACCAGGAAATCAACTTCCCAATCAATGGAAATGATGCTTCCAAAGGATTCCATACATTTGAACCTATGGATGGTTAAATTATTAGGAATCCAAATCCAATCTATGATGGATAGACCATTGAGGGATTTTCACACTGTGAATTTTATCTAGAGAGTATCACCTGTTAGCCACATCCTTCACAAGTTCTTACTAGCTAAGGATTTAGCAAAAGGAAATAGGCTTTTGAGGCCTAAACCCCCAAGTTATTTTGGAGGTGCAAATATGGACCATCTTACCAGAGCTATTCCAATAATTTTCCTATCTCATGTCGAAAAAAATTGAAATTGATTCTACGTATACTATTTAAAATTCCCTTAGGGACTAAATCTATGGAAAGTTAGCATACCAAAATGCTTTCTAAAAATGATTTCAGATGAATGAGACAACCATCACAAGAAATGAGATAGTGAGTCCATATTGAAATTATCATATTCAACCTTCTTGATGAGCCATAACTAGTCAACCTTCCTATATTTGTTGGGTTTTAGAAAGAAACTAATATATTTTTGAGTCCCTCCTCCTATATCTTGGTGGGATAAGGAAAAATTTCAAGTGCTAAAGAGTGTCCATATCAAAAGTTTCATGACATATCAAAACATACTTTCAGGAGTTGATCATCATACTTATAGACTTGCAGAAAGTATCCAATATTTACTTCATGGTTGAGATAATTCTTCGTGTGCCTTTTAGATGCATAAGAACATTTTCTACAAAGAGAAGGTGAGATAATTATACTTGTCTAGAGAAAATAATACCATTGATGTCACCTTTGGATTTGTGTGAATCCTTGATCTGAATGGGATCCATAAAGGACTGTCAAAGAAACATGACTATATCAAGTCTGGACGAATCTCTAAAAATCCCAAAAGCAACGATCAAAAACACTATGAACCAGTGGCAATGGTAGCCAGCATGGAACAACGAGGACCTCGGTCAAAGCACGTTGACCGAGGCCCATGGAGACTGCGAAGGAGGTCAAAGTAGCCCCTAGGAGCCCCGAATCAGGAAAAGGAGGTGATTTTTGATGCGTGATTGTTGGGCGAACAGGGCTGAAATGGGGGAAGCCTGAGCACTTGGACAGATGGGGAACTAGAGAACCGTGGGCGGGAAAGGCAAAAAGCACTAATCGTACGAGGCGGGACCCACACTCTAAAAACTGGCGGTATTGATCGGGGCACGCTTAAATGTTAAATGGTTTTGGAGGAAGCAGAGCGATCCCACTCAATGATCGATGTGTGGCAGCGGAGGTGAGAGAAAATCGTTGTTGATAGTGCGTTATCAGTCGAGCAGTTCAACCATGCGGGACGTGTGTACGACATTGGATCTGGGGGACCCATATCGGACGACTGAGATTGTGCCCGATGGAAAGAACCGGAATCGACCAGGAATTAAGCCACGTTCTAAAGGGATTTGGAATTTGTTTGACCACCACGGTGGAGGAAGAACGCATCCATGACGTAACTGAAGAAACGAACCAACAAGCAGGCTGGCGCTATTCAGATGGGGACATGTGGCCACTCCCTGAGCGTTCATACTGGCGTTGAACAGGGAACTCCAAGCGCAGCTACAGAAGGTGAATTGATAGAGGCAAAAGAGGAATCGAACGGGCACGGGTTCGAATGACTAAAAACCATGAACAACAAAAAGAATACATGGAGAGTAAAAGTCCGAAAGATAAAGGAAGAGGACCAGAACCCCGAGAGGAGGACGAGATAAATAGAAGAAGGTAGTAAAGCAAGAGAAAAGCAGAAGAGACAGAGGGCTGAGCTAACCAGTGGCAGCATCGAGCACCAGAGCTTGAAGATTCAAGCCATCCCATAGAGGAATTTGTTTGGACTAAGCATCATATTTGGCTCTGTCCATTGTAGACCTGAAGGTCACTGAGCTGGTAGGAAAAAGAAGAGTCTGTGCACTCTATTGGCTTAGGGAATCAAAGAACCACCCTGCCAAGCAACACTTGCTTCGGGAAAACTCACATTGAGTCCTTGCATTGTAATTCTTTGCTAAAGGCACAATAAAACAAGGCCACCACTGAAAGCTGGACCAGAGATGTAGCCCTGGAGAATAGGGTGAACTCCTTATTAAAAATTCTTGTGTCTTTGTGTTGCTTACTGTATTTCTCTGTTGTCTTTCCTTTTAAATGTATGTGTATTGGCAATCTGATCAATCTGTTGCTTAAATAACATAGAACACACACCAGCACATGAGTTTGTAATACCTTTTGTTTAATGAAATTTCAACTGATGTCACTCATAGGGTGATTATCAGATCAAGTGGTATCAGAGCTCTAAGTTGTAAGGTTAGACAAGCTTATGTTGGTTTAGCTGTGAATGCTCACTAGATCAAAGCTCAAATTAGGATAAGGAGTGTTGGTAGAAACTAATCCTAAAATTGGGAGAGTCTATCCTCGAAAGACAATGTCAGAGGAAGGTTCTATGGGGCCAGACCCTCAATTCATAGAAAGTTTCCTGGATATAAAGTCTATGGTAGAAGAAATGTATAGGGACTTTAGAAAGAATAAGGATGAAGATGCATCAGATTCTAAACAAGATAAAGAAAAAGATGAGTCTCATCCCCATGACCACTCAAAAGGAAAGGGGAAAGAGGAAAGCTTTCTCGCACCTCCTAATAACCCTGTGAATAATAAGAAGGCATCTTTGATTAAGTTAGATGTTAAATTTGATTTGCCTATATATGGTGGAGAGCTAAATGCCTAAAAGTTGGACAACTGGATTAGACAAATTGATGTATATTGCAGGGTACAAAACATAGACTCGGACAAGAGTAAGATTCAGCTGGAAAGCCTACGCCTAGGAGGCACTGCCTTGGTTTGGTGGAAGGCAGAACCAAGCTGATATGAAGAAGCATGGTAAGACCATCTTTGCTTGGAGTGACTTTGTTTCTGCAATTAAGAAGCAGTTCTATCCATTGGCCTACATGCAACAAGCCATGATGAGTTGGTAACGCTTCGGCAGTTGAAAGGGCAAAGTGTGCAAGGGTATACTCAAGAGTTCAGAAAGAGAGCATTGATGTTGGGTATCTCATTAGACTCACCAGAAACTCTTTTGAAATACATTGGTGGTCTACACAGCTACATGAGGCATACCATCCTCATGTTTAACCCGACTAGTATAGATGAGGTATCTGTACAAGCTACTCATCTAGAACCTAGAGGAAAGAATGGAAATCCAGAAGTTGGGGGATCATCCCAACCCACTGCAAGCAAGAGCAAGGAGAAAAAAAAGCAGAAGTGGAAAGAAAGGAAGGCTAACATTGCCCAGAAAAGCAAAGCTTCATGCACTCACTGTGAAAAGGATAGGCATGATGATGAGAACTGTTGGATTCTGCATCCAGGCCTGAGACCTAAGAAGTCCGAGGGCAAGAAGAAGAAGGTTGTTGCGGCTATTCATAAATATTTGGGGTCAGACTCGGGAGATGAAACAATTATTGTAGCCACAGGTATAAAAGGTAAGAATTCTGAAGCATTTACTAGTAATTCTGCTCAATATGTTATTGATGAAGAACATGAGAGAAAAAGACACGAGCTTTTCCATATTCGAGTTGCTTCCAAAAATCAAAAGATTGATACTTTGTTTGATAGTGGCTCACAATTAAATCTAATTTCTGAAACAATTGTAAAGAAATTGGGATTAGTAACTACACCTCATAAGAAACCCTACCCATTAGGATGGTTGAATGATAAAGCACAACTACAAGTGACTAGATAATGCAAACTCATGTTTTCTTTTGGGTCAGCATTTGTAGATGAGGTTGAGTTAGATCTAATTCCTTTGGATATATGTGGAATTGTTTTAGGAAGCCCTTACTTGTATGATAGGAAGGCTATTTTATATAGAGTTGAGAACAAGTATCTACTTGTTAAGAGTGGAATCGAATACTTTGTAAGAGCTCACAAGCTCAAGAATAATTATACTCTCATAAACTCAGGAAAGATGAAAAGAATGATAAATTCATGCAAACAGTGCCTACTAATGGTTGTAAAGGAAAGGAAACCTAATAAAACCAATGCGTTTGAGGGCTGTAACGCTGATCAGCAAGCTGATATAGAAAAGATTGTTTCAGAATACGATGTCTTGTTCCAAGAACCTAAAGGTCTGCCACCCAAAAATGGAATAGTTCATGATATTATTTTGCAGCAAGATGTTCCATTGCCTAATATTGGGATGTATAGGTTGTCTGCTTTAGAGAATGCGGAAATCAAGAAGCAGGTGCAGAAGTTGCTCGAGAAAGGGTTCATCAGGCCTAGTACATCACCATGTGGATCACCGATCGTTTTGGTGAGAAAGAAAGATGGCTCATGGAGAATGTGCATTGACTACATAGACTTAATAAGATAACAATCAAAAATTGTTATCCCCTTCCTCGCATAGATGATATTTTAGATCAATTGAAGGAAGTTATTTATTTCACCAAGCTGGATTTGCACAGTGGATACCATCAGGTCAGAGTTGTAGAGAAATATGCGTGGAAGACTACTTTAAAAACAAAGCAGGGATTGTATGAGTGGCTGGTTATGCCTTTTGGCTTGACCAATGCCCCTGCTACTTTCATGAGATTAATGAATAATGTACTCAGACCTTTTCTTGATGATTTTGTTATTGTGTATTTGGATGACATTCTGATTTTTAGTAAAATGTGGGAAGGACATTAAAGGCATGTTAAGCAGACATTAGATGCTTTGAAAAGAGAAAAACTTTATGTTAAACTCTCCAAATGTGAATTTGGGAAAACCTTTCTAAATTATTTGGGTCACATAGTAGGGGGAGGTGAATTGAAAATAGATCCCTCTAAAGTTGCAGTCATTGTGAACTAGCCTAAACCCAAGTCTGCTACAGAAGTGAGAAGCTTCTTGGGAGTAGCACAATATTGGAAGAAGTTCATTTCAATTTTTTCCTCAATTGCAGCTCCCTTAGATACCTTGACAGGATTGAACAAGGTGTTTCAGTGGGGAGGCAGACAGCAGAAAGCCTTCGACACCTTGAAAGAAAAGATTAGTACAACACTAGTACTAGCACTGCCAGATCTACAAAAAAAATTTGAGATCCAAACTGATGCTAGTGACTATGACATGGGAGCAGTGTTGACACAACATGGTAAACCCATATGTTATCATTCTGAGACTTTTAATCCTGCAATAGTTAACTATCCTACATATGATAAAGAATTTTATGCATTAGTTTAGAGTTTAAAAAAGTGGAAACATTACTTAATGGGAAAAGAGACAGTAATACATACTGATCATCAACCACTTCAATATCTACACTCCCAAACTAAGTTGCAGCAATCAAGACA
>APFE030199545.1:73939-87449 GCA_000404065.3 Pinus taeda
ATCAAGACATTACAGATGGATGGGTTTTCTACAACAATTTCATTTAGTCATCAGATATAAAAAGGGCATACATAACAAGGTTGCAGACATGTTATCTAGACCCATTCTAAATGCATCTACCATACTTAAGCATAATTCTGTGCTACATGAAAGCTACATAGAACAATATGCTTAGGATATGGACTTTAAATATGTATATGCAACTTTGAGTCAAGGCAAAAGAATAGAAGAATTGGACTATCATATGAAGGACTGACTCTTATATCATTGTGGGAAACTCTGCATCCCACAAACTAAGAGAGTAAATATAATTAGGGAAGCACACACTTCTCTGATATCAGGTCACTTTGCGGTAAGTAAAATAGTTTCACAGCTGCAAAGGTTCTGCTATTGGTCGAGAATGAATGAGACAGTTTCTAGATATGTAAAAGGATGTGCTATGTGTGCTAAAAGCAAGCCCAACAACAGAAAACTAGGCTTGTATACTCCATTGCCAGTCCCTTCTCACCCTTTGGAAAGCATTGCCATGGATTTTGTTGGAGGACTGCCTAAATCTAGGAAAGGTCATGATTATCTATATGTTGTTGTGGATAGGTTCAACAAAATGTGTATTTTGATACCCTCTAGTAAACAGATTACAGCTGAACAAACTGCAAAATTGTTCTTTGAGCATGTATGGGTTCATTTTGGATTACCCACTTCTATTGTATCTGATCGAGACACCTGATTTGTGGGGACGCTTTGGTCAAGTCTGTGGGAACTAATGGACACCAAATTAAAGAAAAGAACAACTTTTCATCCACAAACAAATGGCCAGACAGAAGTAGTTAACAGGACGGTGATCCAGTTACTGAGAGGATATTGTAGCAAACACCCTAAGCTTTGGGATGAACACTTGTGTTATGTGCAACATGCTTACGATAGAGCCAAACACTCTTCTACACAGAGATCTCCTTTTGAGACTTGTTTTGGTTTTATACCAAGGTCTCCTTTGGATTTTGCCTTTGGTAAAGATACCATGGTTGATAGACACAATGATGTGGGCAAGGAAACTAGGTTCATTGAACAAATCCAGGAGATCCACCAAGTAGTACAGGAACAGCTAGAAAAGAGCTAGGCCAAGTACAAGGCTAGGCACGATAAGCATCGGATGGAGCATATTTTTAAAGTTGGAGACCAAGTCTAGCTGTATATCAACAAGGACAGGATGCAAGGTGAAGGTAAAAAGGTAAAACCTATCAGCTATGGACCCTTCAGGATACTTGAGAAGATTGGCGAAAATGCTTTTCGCCTTGATCTACCAGCTTACATGAACATCTACTCAATTGTAAATGCAGATTGCTTGATGTTGTTTGAACCTTCAATGATTGAGGACCCTGAAGAGCAGAGTCAAT
Organism: Pinus taeda; assembly: GCA_000404065.3. NCBI lineage: Eukaryota > Viridiplantae > Streptophyta > Pinopsida > Pinales > Pinaceae > Pinus > Pinus taeda. The sequence goes on from APFE030199545.1 coordinate 75,334, forward strand.
TACCTTCTGTTGATGACCTGCTACCTGAATATCTTAATGAATTATGGGAAGACATGGTACTAGACAGGAAGGTAAGGACAACACGCAGTGGATAAGTAGAATACCTCAGGATTGGGATTAAAGGTTTGAAGCCGAGCAGTGCGAAGTGGATTGAGATTGGACAAGTGAGAAAGCAGTTTCCTCACCTAGTCGATGCTTGAAGAAAACCAACTTTTGGTGGTCCAAAAGCTCTTTCAGTGGGAAGGCTATGATCCAAATGGGATCCATAAAGGACTTTCAAAGAACCATCACTGTATCAGGCCAGGACTAATCTCTAAAAATTCCAGAAATAGCGATCAAAAACACCCTGAACTAGTGGCAATGGCAGCCAGTGGAGAACGATGAGGACCTCGATCAAAGTGTGCTGACCGAGGCCCATGGAGACTGCGCAAGAGGTCAAAGTAGACCCTGGGAGCCCCGGATTGAGAAAAGGAGGTTATTTTTGATGCACGTATCACTGGGCGAACAAGGCAGAAATGGGGGAAGCCAAAGCACTTGAACGCATGGCAAACCGGAGAACAGCGGGTGAGAAAGGAAAAAAGCACTAATCGTACGAGGCGGGACCTGTGCTCTAGAAACCAGTGGTATTGATCGAGGTGCCCTTGTACAGTAAATGGTTTTGGAGGAAGTGGAGCGATCTCACTCAACAATCGACGTGTGGTGACAGAGGTGAGAGAAAATCACCATTGTTTGCACGTTATCGGTCGAGCAGGTCAACCATGCGGGACGTGCATATGACGTTGGATCTAGGGGACCCAGATCAGATGGCTGAGATTGTGCCCAATGGAAAGAAGTGGAATCGACCAGGAATTAAGCCGCGTTCTAAATGTATTTGGAATCTGTTTGACTGCCACGGTGGAGGAAGAATGCATCCACGACGTAACTGAAGAAATGAACTGACAAGCAGGCTGGCGTTGTTCATATGGGGACACGTGGCCGCTCCCTGAGCATTCATGCTGACGCCGAACAGGGAACTCCAAGTGGAGCTGTAGAAGTTGAATCGACAGAGGTGGAAGAGGAACCGAACAGGCACGGGTTCAAATGACTAAAAACCATGAATAGCGAAAAGAATACACGGAGATTAAAAGTACGAAAGACAAAGGAAAAAAACCAGAACCCCGAGAGGAGGACGGGATACACAGAAGAAGGCAGTAAAGCAAGAGAAAAGCAGAAGAGACAGAGGGCCAAGCTGACCAGTGGCAGCATTGAGCACTAGAGCTTGAAGATTCAAGCCATCCCATAAAGGAATCTGTCTGGACTGAGCATCATATTTGGCTCTGTCCATTGTAGACCTGAAGGTCACCGAGCTGGTAGGAAAAAGAAGAGTCAGTGCACTCCATTGGCTTGGGGAATCTAAGAACCACCGTGCCAAGCAACACCTACTTCAGGAGAACTCACATTGAGTCCCTGCATTGTAATTCTCTACTAAAGGCACAATAAAACAAGGCCACCACTGAAAGCTAGATCGGAGATGTAGCCCTGGAGAATAGGGTGAAATCCTTATTAAAAATTCTTGTGTCTTTGTGTTGCTTACTATATTTCTCTGTTTTCTTTCCTTTTAAATGTCTGTGTATTGGCAATCTGATCGGTCCATTGCTTAAATAATACAGAACACACACCAGCACATGAGTTTGTAGTACCTTTTTTTTAATGAAACTTCAACTAATTTCACTCATAGGGTGATTATCAGATCAATCCTTGAGTTTACTGAGAGCTTCAACCATTAGCAAAATGTGTAATGGGGATAGGGGGCAGCCATGGTGGAGCCCTATAGAAGCATTAAAAAATCTTATGGGTGGCCCATTGATAATGGATGTGAAGGGAACCGATTGGATACATCCCATTATCCAATTGAAAACTAAAAGAAATATATCGCTTTGAATAAGGATAATTCAAATGAAGGTCCAATCCACCATGTTGATTTTTTTGAAAGGTCTAGTTTGAGGAATGTCTCTTTGTATTTTGAAATTGTGTATGGTGCATAAACTCTCATGAAACAACAACTTCATCAAAGATGTTCTGATTTTAGAGAAATCCTGATTGTTCCTTTGAAATATATGAGCTCAAGATGGAAATGATTTTGGAGTGACGCTTTTATAGGACATTTTATCATGAAATAAGGTGATAATAAAAAAAGAATGTTGCTTCCTATGTCTTTGGGATTTGTTGATGATGTTGGACCCACCAACTAGACCTCACACCATTTGGTGTAGGAGTCAAATCAAGTACGATGGCCCTGTTGTTATTATCTTAAAGATATGCCTTATCTCTTTCTTGTCAGCATGTGAGAGTGGATTGCTTCATCTTTGAACAGAAAGGTTCATGTGCTTGGAGAGTGCTAGTGTAACTTGTGTCAAGGTTATTTCATTGCAGAGGGATAGGATGCTGGAGGTGAGTCTCTAGTCGAATGGGAAGAGTCCCAACACTATTAGAGACACATAAAACAACAAGACATGCATAACTTCTGGACGAGCATTCCACCTAGATGCAATAGTCACAACACACAAGGGAAGATAGCACGTAAAACACCCAACGGGACAGTTCACGCGATTGTGACGGTCGCTATAACAAATTTACGTGAAAGTTTCTATCTGATGTTCGGGGGGAGGGGTAACCAACATGAGCAGGACAACATTAACAACTTATACAACACATTTTCATAAATATATGTATTAGAACAGCTGAACAAGTTCAATTGTTTAACAAAGGTTAAAGAAATATATGTTACGAATTTTCAAGATTAGTCTTACAAATAGTTTAGAACATATGTGTGAAAAAGTGATAGCTTATTTTCAAGCTTCTAAATTAAGAGAAAGTTCTAAGACACATTTCTACACCATTACATCACTAACCCTGATGGTGAGGCATTGGAGCCACTGCTTGCTCCTCAAAGAAAATATTACAGACTCTCAAGGCTATCTGGGAGGAGCCAAGGTGAAAAGTCTGTTGTATGTACAAATGAGGGTTATTTATAGCCAAGGGTAAAATTGGCCCTTGTGACTATTTGACTTCCCTCATTACTGTTTGACTTTCATGACTTTTCAACTTTACATGAATCTTCAGATTACAAGTGGGTCTCTTGGACTTCCAGATTATATTACATTGATTTACAATGATATGGCCCACAGTAGTGATGTGGCTGGCACCAATCATGACATGACTCGACATGACAGTGTTGTTACCTTCATGTTGGTGGTGGTGTGCATGCTAAGCTGTAGTGCTACTGAGTGATGGATGTCCTCTTGGTGTATCACAACTTCACCTCTGCATGGCAAGGTGTGTGGAGTCCTCGATGGTTATTAGGTTCGCTTGATGTTGCATGTGCATGTTTCTCCTTGCTTATACCTTGGCATGCTTAACATGTTCTTCCGTTTGCAAAAATATATCCTCGTATTTTCAACCATTTGTCCATTCACGAACACATCTTTGCATGTTCATTCGTTTGCCGATTCGTGAGCACATATTCACATGTTCTTCCATTCACAAATACATCTTTTAGATGTACTCTCCTTTTTCATCATGCTTGTTGTCACATCAAGTATATTCATGTACATGTATCTACAATCACTCATGACGATATGACATCAAATCCATAAACCTTATAGTCTGCCATGATGCATGATTTTTCACTTTCAAACGCAGGTGACGGGAGAGAGGATAAGGCTACAAAACTGCGCGAGGAAAGAATCAAGCTGAGATGTGAGCTCCGGATACTACTGGTGAAAGTTGTGCAAAGGTCACTGGGAGATTGAGATTGACCATCTAGATCAACAGTGACTATCTGTGGCATCTAATTCGGCTATAGGGAAGAAGTGCGGGTAGTAGAGGGCTTTGGTAGAAAAACCTGCACAATTCCTCGCGGGAGCTAGTAAAAGGTTGCAAGGTTTCTTGGTAGTAAAAACTATGCAATTCCTAGAGGGAGATAGTAGAAGGTTGCGAGATTACTGGAGTAAAAAACTATGTAATTGTTGGGAGGCTAGCCTTCTGAACACATCTATATAGTTTTTGAGTTGACCATGATGCTGGGTAGCTGGGGGCTTGCTCATCAAATCTGCACAATTTTCTGGGTGAGAAGATGGCCAACTGACTGGGTGGCTTGCTGGAAAAACTGCGCAATGCCTAGAGGGAGATACAGATGGGCACTCAGTGTTTATCTGACATGTATGTGTAATTTCCTTAGTTAGCAGAGTGGGTAAGGTCTGCAGCTTCTGCACAATTTTTTAGGGCAGTGAGTCCCACGGTCACTTCTCGGTCAAATTCTTTGATTAACCAATGGGAGGGTTAGTTGATCAAATTGCAGACAATGCAAATTGAAATGGCTTGTTGGACACATCTAGGCTATTCTAGATGACAGTCGGTCGATTTGATTGTAGGGTGGAGTTCTAGCTATTCGAGGGTGATCCGGTCATCAGCACTTTAGTAAAATTACGAAGTGTGTGAGCAAGTGAATTTGTGCTTGACCTTGCAAAAGCACACTCACATGACATAACAACAAGACACCTCAAACCATCAAGACAACATATTCTCAACCTGACTAACCGACGATACAAGCGATAAGCATGACACTTGTGATAGATCGTTTATCGACCGTGACAATGCTTGCGTGACAATGCATGCAAATTCATGTGTTAGTGCGACATATGTTTACATAGAAAACACAACATGTACACATGAAGTGAGAACCTTGTGCACAACCAAAACATGGATGCTCTAAAATTGGATGCAAGCCAAAATTTTAGAGGATGTTGCACCTACTACAATACTTTGCAACACACTAGTAGAATTCCAACTTCTCTATTTTGGTTTATTAACAGCACAGGTCTTTCAGGGAGTATTGAATCATTGTGCAGGTTACTTTAACTTCCCCACTTACCCCATGGACAGACATGGTTAACGGTTTTCCAACTCAGTCAAACATAACAAAAGTTCAGATTGATCACAATGTTTCGAAATCGGGAATGGTAGTTTGGATCACGAGTTAAAAAATTTCAGAGTATAAGTTTTCATCCATGGTGTTGCTCCACTTCCAGCACGCCTAGAAGTACCTCGATGGAGTCACGCAGGAACACACACATTTCTCCACTACCAACGAGTCGAGTTAGTACCCCGGTGGAGTTTTATGCTTCACCTCTCTACGCAGGAAGCCTCTCTTCTTTTTCCTTTATATTTTTCAAAGAGTAATGTGCATAGGCACTTATTTATTTTTGGGGTGGAAGAGGGATCCTGACTTATTCAGAGCAGAAGAGGTTGTTCCTTAAGAGAAGCATGTAATACCTCTGACATAGGTTTTATCATTTAGATTTCCCTCTTCCCCGTTTCTACCAGTTGGATGAGCTTGAACACATAGAGAAGAAGGCTGAAAATAGGCATGGGGTTTCCCAGTGTGGACACATGTTCATGGTTGGAACTAAACTTCACTTGCAGAAAGCTCGTATTTTCCATGAAGACTTCATTGGTCAAAGGTTACAACCAAGCGCAAAGAAGATAGCCATAAGACTCAACAAGCATTTTAGCGTCACAAGAATCTTAGATCTCAACCACATACTCATTCAAAAGCCATAACTCAGTAAAGGGAAGTGCTTATTTACATAACCAAAATAGTAGGATACTAAGGAAAAAAACAAAACGAAACAAAAATAGTAAGCTGAGCAAGCAAAAGGAAAAAAAAGTAGAAGTAGAGAGAAAGAAAAACAAGTAAGAAAAGCAAGCAAGAAAACCAAAGAATGTAAGCGAGCAAGAAAAAATGCAAACCAGAATGCAAAGAAAAGGAAAGCAAAGAAGAAAACACTACTCCTACTTCTATGTTAAACAGTGCATAGGCCTACTTATGTGAAGTGATATTTCCAATGTAGCCACCGGTGCATTCGCTGACCCATGTTGGTGAAGGCATGGCTCGTGAGAAACATAGTCAAGTGAACTAGCAAGCATAAAATATATAACAATGAAGACCAACACACTTCGAGTTTAAACACGTCCACAAGAAAAAAAGAGTGAAAGTGCAAGACAAACCCTCTGTGGACTTGCCATGGTGTCGTGACACACTATGTACAGATGATAAACACATGCACTCTCTTGATTGTGGCAGACAAGAGAACATGAGAAACATAGAAAACTTACATATTTCAAGTGTGCTTGTTGTAAATGATTCCTCCAGTTCACAAGTGATGGGATCATGTGATTCTGGTGGAGGAAGTGAAATATGTGTGTTTGATTGATCTTTAGTGCATACAGATGAGTGATGAGGAGCCTCAGGTGTTTCACAAATTTTCTGAATGAGGGTTTGACATAACCATCAACTTAGGTTGAAGTGCCTCGACAGCTTGTGGGGTTTCCACTTTGTTGATAGATAGATAATCACACACCAATGTCTTAGACAGATTAACAATGAGCAAATCAATGTCGTGATTAGATGAAGAAGTACAAATATTACAAAAACCAAGATCATAATATTCAGGATGTTTGTTGACATCCTCATGATTTGATGAATCACACAGAGGGGTAGATGAGAAGTCAGGTTGTTCACCCTTTGCATTTCTGGAAAAAGAAGATGAAAAATCAAGTCGATGTTCAATGAAAAATTTGTCCTCTCCACTCTAAAATGATGTACTGACATTTGGTGTGTTCTGTAAATGATTGGAAGTACATGCATCTGTGGATGGATTACAAAAGGAAAATCAGAGATAACATAATCACCAATGATGTTAGGAAAAGGTGGAGGAGGCGCTGATAGAAGGAGGTCATCCTTCACCATGGGTTCATGCTCAAATTCTCAGTCATACCCCTTGTGAATGACAATGCAAGTTGGTTGTGCATCATCAACTCCATCGATGGCTTGACCCTCATTCATAATAGGTGTAGAGTATGAAATTAAAGAACACAAGGTAGTGCAATCTGGAGGATCATCAGAACGCAAAGACAGAGGCTGAGGTAACAAGTGTGTATGAAAACTCAAGGGATTCCCAATCAAAACTACCCATATATTGAGATTAGTGAGGGTGCTATGATGTGATAGTTGAACAAATGTGTGCGCATGTTCTTCAACATCACTTCGTGGTGGTGGAGCTGTTTGATGAGGGGAAGGTGAAAAGTCACTTGTAAAAGTGATTGTGTTCACTTGTGATTACGCAGCTCCATCGCCGAAGTATGTCGAGTGAGGTTTGAACTTCAAATTCATCTTGGGACAAAGTGATTTGGTATGGAAATATTCAAATCTATCCACAAGATATCAAAATTTCATCTGGCTTTTCGATGCTTCAAACTACAATACACATAAGCACTACCAAGAATCCATAGGCGATTCTTGTAGAGTCTTCCATTGTTTTAATAGTTTTCCATCAAGAGGATTCAGATCAGAGTGATGGAAAGTAGATTCAATGAGATCACATAACTGCTCAAGTGAGTGCACACTGTTGGGTGGTAGGCTAGTACACCATCGTTGTGGGGATTCACGAAGTGTGTGTGAAAGCAACAAGTTAAACTCTTCAACATAGAACTCATCTACATCAAGAAATGTAAATAAGCCTCGAAAGTACTCAAGCCAAGCCACTTCGCCTTCACCATCATGCGTGAATTCCGACAAGAGATAAAAAAACTCCCTCATGATTTCGAGATGTTCAACATTAGAGAAAAATCGTGGAGGGATGAGTCTAACGGTATCCATGACGGATATGCGAAGATTCAAAATAGGATGTGAGGACTCATCTTGTCATTTGGCCCTCCTTCTAGTGCCAAAAATGTTGATGATGCTGGACCTCCAACATCAGGAGATATTGCGGTATGAAGTCCCAACTAGACCTCACACTGTTTGGTGTAGGAGTCACATCAAGTATGATGGATCTGTTGTTGTTATCTTAAAGATATTCCTTATCTCTTTCTTGTCACCACGTGAGAGTGGACTGCTTCGTCTTTGAACAACGAAGTTCACATGCCTGGTGCGTGCTAGTGTTACTTCTGTCAAGGTTCTTTCACCCTAGAGGGATAGGGTGGAGGTGAGTCTCTAGTTGAATGGGAAGAGTCCCAACTCTATCATATAGACACAACACAATAGGACATGCATAACTTCTGGAGGAGCAGTCCACCTGGATGTGATAATCACAACACACAAGGGAAGATAGCACGTAAAACACCCAGCGAACAATTTGCGTGAGTGTGATGATCATTATAACAAGTTTACATGAAAGGTTTTGTCTGATGTCTTGGGGGGTAACCAACACGAGTAGGACAACGTTAACAACTTATACAACACATTTTCATAAATATATGTATTAGAAAAACTAAATGAGTTCATTTTTTTAACGTAGGTTAAAACAATATATGTTACAAGTGTTCAAGATTAATCTTACAAACAGTGACAACACGTGTGAAAATGTGCTGGCCTGTTATGAGGCTTCTAAATTAAGCAAAATTTTTAAGACACATCGATACACCATTACATCACTAACCCCGATGGCGGGTCATTGGAGCCACTGCTCGCTCCACAAAGAAAATATTATAGACTATCAAGGCTATGTGGGAGGAGCCAAGGTGAAAAGTCTCTTGTATGTACAAATGAGGGTTATTTATAGCCAAGTTTAAAACTGACCCTTTTGACTGTTCGACTTCCCTCATGACTGTTTGAATTTCATGACTTTTCAACTTTACATGATTCTTCAGATTACAAGTGCATCTCTTGGACTTCCACATTACATTACATTAATTTATAATGATATGGCCCACAGTTTTGACTTTCATGACTTTTCAACTTTACATGATTCTTCAAATTACAAGTGCGTCACTTGGACTTCCACATTACATTACATTGATTTACAATGACATGGTCCACAGTAGTGACGTGGCTGACACAACTCGACATGACAGTGTTGTTAAATTCATGCTAGTGGTGGTGTACATGTCGAGCTGCAGTGTTTCTGAGTGATGGATGTCCTCTTGGTGTATCACATCTTCACCTCCGCATGGCAAGGTGTGCGGAGTCCTCAATGCTCATTGGGTTCGATTGATGTTTCACGTGCACATTGCTCCTTTCTTGTAGTTTGGCATGCTTGACATGTTCTTCTGTTCGCGAAAATATCTCCTCACATGTTTGTCAATTCGTGAACACATCTTCGCATGTTCGTCCATTCATCTGTTCATCCATTTGTGAACACATCTTTTGCATGTACTCTCCTTGTTCATCTCATTTTGTGTTACCTCAAGTCTATTCATGTACCTGTATCTACAATCACTCATGACAAGATGACATCAAATCCATAAACATTCTAGTGTATCATGATGCATGATCGTTCACTTTTAGATGGAGGTTACTGGGAGAGAGGACAAGGCTGCGAAACTGCCTGGGGCAAGTTTCAAGCTAGGATGTGAGCTTCGGGCACTGCTGGTGAAAATTACGCAGAGGTCACTGGGATATTGAGATGTACAATTCGGATCAGTAGTGACTATTCGCGAAATCTGGTTCGGCTGGAGGGAAGATCATCACAATTTCTGGAGGGAAGCAGTACGGGCAGTAGAGGGCCTTAGCAAAAAAAACTGTGCAATTCCTTCAGGGAGTTGGCAATGAACTGCGGGGTGCTTGGAAGAAAATTATGTGCAATTCTTAGAGGGAGCTGGTAGCAAGTTGCAAGATTGTTGGAGGCAAAAGTGCAATAGCTGGGAGGCTGGCCTGTTGAACACATTTGTGTAGTTTCTAAGCTAAGCAGGATGCTGGGAAACTTAGGGCTTGCTCATGAAATATGTGTAGCTTTATGGGTAAGTAGATGACCATCTAACTAGGTGGCTGGCTGGAAAAACTATGCAATTCCTAGAGGGAGATAGGGACGGGCACTGGGAGTTTGTTCGACATATTTGTGCAATTATTTCAATCAGCAGAGCTACAAGGTCTGCGACTTCTGCACAATATTTGAGGGGAGTGAGTCCCGGGGTCACTCCATGGTCAAACTCTCTCATTGGCCAATGGGTTCATTGATCAGGTTGCAACCAACACAGATTGAAATGGCTTGCTGGACACATCTACGTTGTTCTAGGTGACAATCAATCGAGTCGATTACAGGGTGGAGGTCCGGTTGTTCGAGGGTGTACCAGTCATCAGAACTTCAACAAAGTTACTAAGTGTGTGAGCAAGTGAATTTGTGCATACACGAACTTGCAAACACACACTCACATGACTTGACAACAAGATGCGTCAAACCATCAAGAAAACATATGCTCAACATGACTAACCAATGGTGCAAGCAATAAGTGTGACGCCTGTGATAGATTTTTGAATGACCATAATGATGATTGTGTGACAGTGCATACAAATTCGTGTGTGAGTGTGATAGATGTTTACATAGCGAACATAACATGTACACACAAAGCAAGGACCTTGTGCATGACCAGAACATGGTTGCAAGTGCGACATTTTGACCTACTTGCAAAAGGTTGTCCGTTCAATAGTCAAGTGAGGAGGGTGCAAAGACTCAACACTAGCCCACGGGGTGAGCTTGAGTACTTGCAAACATTAAGTAAAAATCCAAGGGAGGCTCCGAAATTGGATGCAGGCCAAAATTTTGGAGGGTGTTGCAGCGTGTACAATAAGATTATATATAGAAAAGTTGCTTTGATTGAGCTTGATGTTTTTCCTTGATTCTTTGATACATTTATGCCTTTAGTAGGTCATCTTTTAAGAGATCATTGAAGCACAAATCGAATTCAACTGAAAATCCATTTGGCCCTAAGATTTTGGTTTTTTGCATATGTTTCAAGGATTTTTTCATATATTTCGAAGCTTCTAGAATCTTAGAGTCTGTAACTTCTTCCGTCAAAAATTTATTCATTTCTTCATTGATAGCCGGGGGAAGGGAGACCACCTACAAAATGTCTTGTATAGGGCATCTAAGAGATGCATGATAGAGAAATTGAAAAGTAGCAAGAACTTGCCTCTACTTTCTCCTTGAATGAATGCAAAGGGGCTTTGTCTTTGGAATTAATCTCCCAAATTGTGTTCCTTTACTTCCTATAGTTTTCAAATTGGTGAATTTGTTTTATATTGTTATCTTTTGATTCAAGCCAAATAGCTCAAATTTTGAGGAGTTATCACTCTTCTTCCAACAAGAAAAGAAAATTTCTTCTTTCTTTGAGGGAGCACATCTCCTAAAGGGACATCCAAGAGAGTAGCCCTGATTCAAATGATTGTGTATCTCAACGAGCTTCTTTTCCATCTCCAATAGCTCCTTGTCTAAATTTTCTTAGTGTGCCTCAGCTCATGTCCAGGAAATATGCTTGATAGTTTGGAGAGTTTCCATGAGTTAGGCCATATAAATTGAATCTTCCCAGGTAGCGAGGTGCCTCCATAAAGAATGGATAAGAGAAGAATAATCCTCCTCTTATAGCTAGGAGTAGTTGAAACAAATGAAATAGGACTTAAAGTTTCCCTTAGGACATAGAGGAAAATGGGACTATGGTTAGAAATACACTCCATTTTAATAGAATATTTAAAAGCACAACTAGAATTCGACAGGCCTTCCAAAATGGGGAATTGATCGCTCCTTTTTGAAGCTTCACTGTGATCTGTACAATCTTTACTCCAATTTGGAAAAATCTCAATTGGTTGTATGTTAATTAGATTGAGATTAGTAATGATATCCTAAAAGAAAGCACTCTTTGGATTCAGATGTGGATTTGAACCCCATACTTCCTACAATGAAGTAATGTAGTTTAGGTCACTTCCCAAAACTATGTAAAGATGTGCCTATAACCAATTCCTCCCAAAATATGATAGAATAAATAATATTCATATTTAATTATAAAATTACACGATTATGTTATTTTTTTATTATCTATTAGACTAACCTAAGTACCCATAGGGGATTTGAACCGGTGACCTATCGTAAGGAGTGCCTTAGCAGCGCACCCATTCAGCGTCAATCCAAAGCCCTGTAGGCAGTTATATGATTATGTTAATTTAATTTAAAGTTCAAATTTAAAAATAAATTAAATATTTACAACTTTATAAACTATAACCATTAAATTATCTAGTTAAAATAGTCTCTTATCTCCCTTGAAAAAAAGTTTTATAGGTTAATTTAACTTCTTAACCTTAAACT
>APFE030199545.1:119201-155376 GCA_000404065.3 Pinus taeda
CTTGCCATTTGAGCCTTCAACCTGTTGATTTCTTCTATGATTTTGCTTGCTAAAAGCATATCGTCAACATACAATACCAAGATAATGAATATGCCATTAATCAACTGTTTGAAATAAACACAATGATCATATTCACTTCTAACATATTTCTGACTCAACATGAAAGAATCAAACTTCTTATACCACTGCCGAGGCGACTGCTTTAGGCCATATAATGACTTCTTGAGCCTGCAGACAAATTTCGCATTGCGATGCTGAACAAACCCTTCCGGTTGTTCCATATATATTTCCTCATCTAAATCACCATGTAGAAATGCAGTCTTAACATCTAACTGCTGCAACTCTAAATCAAGCAAAGCCACTAATGCTAACGCAATTCTAATTGAAACAATTTTAACCACTGGCGAAAAAATCTCATGAAAGTCAACACTGGCTTTCTGAGAAAACCCTTTTGCAACCAGTCACGCTTTGTACATGTCTTCCGTATCATTCACACCTCGTTTCAGCTTGAAGACCCATTTACACCCCACATTTTTCCTGCCTTTCGGAAGCTCAACCAGATCCCATGTGTCGTTCTTACTCAAGGCCATCATTTCGTCCTTCATGGCTACTTTCCACTTGTCAACTTTTCGAACCTTCTATTGCTTCCTGATAGCACAGAGGTTCATTGTCATTAGCAGTAAATGCAACAGAAGTGACATAATCATCATACCTTCTCGGTTGTCGTTTGATTCTGGTCGACCTCCTTAATGATGTTTCTGGTGCTTCCACGATTGGCTGACTACCACCTGTAGGAACTTCTTGCCGATCAGTATCTAAGACCTGTTCATTATCTAAACCTGAACCCTGTTCATATTCTAGTTCTGAAACCTATTCATGACTAGTATCTGAACTATGGTCATCATGACTATCGTTAGAAATGCTATCAAACAGAATGTGCTGAAAGTCAGATACATCATCCTGTTTCAATCGACTATCTACATCTAAATGTACAAGAGAGGATTCATTAAACTTTACATCTGTGTTGATGATGATTTTGTGGGTAGTAGGGTCCCACAATCTATATCCCTTTTTTCCAAAACCATACCCAACAAAGATATACCTTTTAGACTTTTGATCTAATTTAGTTCGTTGATGTTTAGGCACTAGAGCATATGCAACACAACCAAACACTCTGAGTTTAGAATAGTCACAAGGTTGTCCTTTCCATCCCTCTTGCGGAATCTTGCAGCCTATCACCGTCCATGGAGATTGGTTTACCACATAACAAGCTGTTGCCACTGCTTCCATCCACAACTCCTTTTGCAACCCGACGTTAATCAACATACTCCTTGCTCTCTCTAGAAGAGTCATGTTCATGCATTCAACAACTCCATTTTGCCGAGGATTATAAACCGTGGTCTTATGTCTCTCGATCCTTGCATCCTTGCAATAGCTGTCAAACTCCTTGGAAGTAAACTCACCACCATTTTCAGTTCTTAAACATTTTATTGTTCTACCAGTGCTGTTTTCTACCAATGTTCTAAACTGTTTGAGAACTGAAAAAACATCAGACTTTCTTTTCAACATGTAGACCCACACCTTCCTAGAAAAGTCATCAATAAATGATACAAAATAAGACGAACCACCATATGAGATTGTAGGGGTTGGTCCCCAAACATCTGAATGGATATAATCAAGTATGCCTTTACTAGTATGTTTGCCTGTTTTAAACTTTTGTTTACTTTGTTTTCCAAACAGACAATGCTTACAGAAATCTAACTTTCCAGACTTTAGATTTTGAAGTAACTTTCGATCAGCCAAAATTTTCAACCCTCTTTCACTCATATGCCCCAATCTTTGATGCCATAAGTGAATGGAACTAGTGTCATGTTCAAACACCATAGACACAAAATCTGACCCTGTTCCTCCTTCTAACTGAAATAGATTTCCTACTTTCTTAGCTTTCATAACTAGTAAAATTCCTTTGTAAATTTTCATTACTCCACCTTGAATTACAGTTTTATACCCATTTGAATCAAGTGCTCCTAATGAAATCAAGTTTTTCCTTAAATCTGGTACATGCCTTACATCATTTAATATTCTAGTTGTTCCATCAAACATTTGTAGTTGTATGCTTCCAATCCCAACAATATTACATGTTACATCATTACCCATGTACACAACACCATCATTAATTGATTTATAATCCTTAAACCATTCTTTATGGATACACATGTGGTTTGATGCCCCGGAATCTAACAACCAATGTTAACCATGATTTGACACATTAACTGATAATACTTCATCACTCATACCTGAACCAGATGTCGAACCTGTATCTGTCGTATTCGCCTCCTTCTTCTCTGTCGAAGACTCTGCTTTTGAAGTTTGTTGCTGACGCTTCCAGCAGTCCTTCTTTAAATGCCCTGATTTGCCACAAAACCAACACTTTAGCTTACTCTTCTTCCCTTTCGACTTTAAATGTGAGTCGCTCGGCTTCCTGGGCCGTCTTTCTTTCGAACGACCTCTAACCATCATGGCTTCTGATGTAGAGGTTTCAGAATGCAACTTCCTCCTTTTTTCTTCCGATAATAAGGATGCAACTACACCATAAAACTCAATAGTTTCTGATGAACTAAGACTTATAGAAGTAACAAAATGATCCCATGATTCGGGCAACGAGCATAATAAAGTAATAGCTTTATCCTCGGATGGAATTTTTACTTCTATACTTTGTAATTGCACAAGAAGAGTATTAAAAGCATTTAAATGATCAACAATCAATGTACCTTCGTTCATTCACAAACCGTACAACTGTCGCTTCAGGAAAATCCTATTGGTTAAGGATTTGGTCATGTACAGTTTCTCCAGTTTCGTCCACAAACCAGCAACTATTGTGTCCAACACAATATTAAACAGGACATCCTCCGCCAGGAATAATCGAATGGCACTTACAGCTCTTTCATCCATTTCGTCCCACTCATCGTCTGTGATGTTGTAAGGTTGTTTGGATTTACCCATCAATGCTTTTACCACGCCTTGTTGGACAAGCAAGTCATGCATTTTTACCTTCCAGATTTCAAAATTATTCTTGCCATTGAATTTCTCAATTTCAAACCGGGCACTTTGAGTTTTCGCCATTTTTGTATCAAAAAAGCACAATAACCTCCAATATCAACGTTTTAAATACCAGCAATTAAAAAAATTGCCTATGCCTTTAAAACAAAAAATCTTCCCTTCAAAAAAAAAAATTCTGCCTATGTCTTTCTGCCGTTGCCTTTAAAATTGCCCTTTGCACTTATAAAAAAAAATGATTCTTGTTTGCACTTCACACAAAAAAAAAATTACTGCCTCTGCCTTTGTTTTACACACAAAACAAATTATTTTTGCTGTGTGAACTACAATAAAAAACCCCAAAATTCGTCATGAGAGGGGATATGCAAGGTAATTCTGATAGTTAAATCTATTAGACTGAATAACCAGGTATCAGCAACAATTTCTTGTTTGAAATAAGACCTGATTCAGCACAAACACACAGCTCTTGTGCCTTAATACGGAAAACATACCTCACAATATACCAATCTTTAATGCGTAGTTCTTGTAGAGCCCCACTCGCACAGCCATCTCCAGCAACGTGCTCTCCACGCACCAAGAGCAACAGCAATATACAGTTCAGGCTCCACGAACCAGCGTAATCAAGCTCCACGTACGCTCTCAGCACGCTCTACGCACCGTTCGACAGCTCCACATACCGTTCTGCTCCAAAACAGCTTTACGCAAGGTAATGTGCCATTCCTCAGCGCTGTAGATCAAACCAGCACTCGCTCTAGCTGCGCCAGGCCTCCAACTGCTCTGATACCACTTGTTGGATCAGGTGCACAGCAAATAAATAAATACACAATATTCAATCAAGCACATAAACACAATATTTAACGTGGTTCACCCAACCAATCTGGGCTACGTCCACCAAACATAGGCATCAGGAATATATTAATCAAAATTTGGAGATTACATCAAGAAATCCTCACTCTCTTAGCAAATCATCCGAATGATTGCCTGTTATATAGCATAGAGAATCTAACAGCCTCATAACTCCCTCACATCAAATATAGGTGGCATTAACTCCCTCCCAACAACCTGGAGCTAATATAGGAACTAAATCCCTATTGTTGTCATCCTTTAGAGATTTTTTCCTATTTGACTTCAAACAGAAAATCTCAACAACGCTGAAAGGAATTTATCCTTTATAGTGCGATCTTTCATTGGTTACGATAGATCCATCGAGATTTTAAGTGTATCTTCTACGAACTCCATGTTCAATCTACGACACCCACCAAGTTGTTATAAGAATTATTAAATTCGAACAGAAACCCAAACAAAATTTAGAACGCTTTGCAGGATTGTTGATGTGTTTCAGGATGATGAGAGTGCTAAAGAAATCTATATCACGCTCCTCTTGTCATAACTAGAATGATCCGTGCGGTGAAACGGTTTGGTGGGCATAATTCTCAACAAATTTTCTGTTTTGTGGAGTATACATGGACGGTGGATATATAACTCGATAGGTTTGAACCGTTCCAGGATTACAAATTATTTCATAATTTGACCATGATGCATTAACTTGTGTTACCATATTTGCGACTTAACTTACATAAAATCTAACAATTGTATTTCACCTCACACGTGCATTAATAGAACAAATCATATTAAGCCATTCATTTAATTCGTTGAAATATTCATCAATAAATTTAATGAAACAACTAGCAATATCATCAACACCTGGCTCGACGACATTCAAAACTTAAACATTTGTAGTGAATTAAAAAAAAAAAAACAGAATTCATAACTGTGCATTTAACTTTTCCAATATTTTCACTGCTTGATGATAGGATTTATTTCTCATTTAATTGCAATGATATCAATGATATATTTAGTATGAAATTCTTGGCAATTTAAGTGCAGCAATGTAGTGAAAGTTGGGTGAGGTGAGGTATGTCGAGGGTTTCTTGGCCCATTGTAACACTAATGATTTCCTTTCCTGATGAGTTGAAACTGTTGCCAACTAGAATATGTGGCATATTCTCATTTATGTGGAAAATGTAACTCACAGGATTTTGTTTGGAAACATCCTTGTAACTTTGTGTTTCTTATTTAATATGTCCTTTATAACCCAAGAATAATTCATCTCTCACAGTGACTGTGGTTGATTTGTGGAGCCAAATGTAACATAAATTTGTGTCTCCTTAGGATACTCCATTGCCCTAAAGATAACTGCAACTTCACGTGGTTCAAGTGGACAACGACACTCTTTTCATTTCTGGAATGCTGGTGGCCATAAGTGGGAACCATTTTTATAACGACGAGGCCACTCTTTTTGCCTGTAAGTAGCCATCATCGTATTTTCAGCAACTAAGCCACATTTTGATGTACTTTGAGCTTTGAAACCTCCTGTAGAAAAAATACAATCTTCTACACAAATACCCTCCTGATAAAGTGAAAATAGTCCAAAGAATATTGACTTATTGGCATTTAGGACACTAAAATAGAGTGAAAAATAGGAAGTTGAAGTTATAAATAGACATTGATTTATAGGTCCTGTATATATAGTTGTTTTTCCAGAAAGATTATACTGGGAAATTTTTAACTTTCAAGGCCAATCATTAATTACCCTCTGATATCAACCTCCAAACAATATACCAATAAATAATTGTACACATTAGCCAAAGTTACAAAACCTCTTCCATGAGAATTAAAGAAGGTAGCTTACATGAAAACTTTTCATGCATTTCGGCACATGGCTTGCATGAAGTTGTTGCGGAGTGTGGATTCTCACTAATTGTTAGGGAAAACAGAACTATGGAATATAATTACTGAAAATTTCAATAAGTTCGGAGACAAGCCATATGTTACTTTAATTAGACTAAGGCTTATTCTAATAGAACCTTCAGTCAAGTTAGAGCTAGATCAAAATTAATTTCAAGCAGAGATAATTATCTTCCTTTGCCGATGCAATTTCAGTAGATGGTAAAGAGGCTCCAAAAATTAAGATTCGATTACAATAATCAGAATAAGCCTTATGATCCTAAAAGCCAGTTATGGTCATATTTGTTAATTTGAATAGAATGTTTTCATAAATGGTGTTTAGCAGAAACCTAACAACTTGGGAAGAAGAAAGGACCTACAAATTTACATAATTAAAATCTAGCTTATCCTAGATTTATTAAAAACATGCATAAAGGCAAAAAAATATTTTCAGGCACAGTCAATTCTATAAATCTACAGATGTAATCTTGCATAGAAAATTTCCTGATCCATAAAAGAAAATTCATGGGTTGATTAGTGAAACAATTATATTCTGGAAAGAAAATGAACTTACAGAGAACAATTCCTTCTTGCACAAATATGGAGGATTTTGCACAGATCACGTGGATTACTTCTCTATTGAACTTTGATCTAGGTGAATACAATCGTTATCTCCATGTAAATATACTCCAACGTACCACATGCCTAACCGTTGATCCCGGTTTGTTAAAAGCTAGTAACCTAAGTGTGATTACATGGTTAAATACAGTGTAGAATAATAACAATAACAAAACATCAATTTTACATAGAACAATAAGAAGTTAAAACTGCCTAAATGTCGTTGAAGCGGCCATAGCTAAATCTGAAACCCTCCTCAAGAAATTCTTGGGTAGAAATTAAACAAGGTCCATGCATTAATAACAGAAAAATAAATAAGTTGCAGACTTGGTGGAAAATCTGTCAACCAAGAAAAAGAAAGTGAGCACTTGGTTATTTAGGGGAAGACAATTCAAACCACCTTCAAACTTGGATTGAGAACTATTCAATCACCTGCAAAAAAAAAAACAAGAGGGGGTCTCATAAGAGTTGATAACTGATGAAACCATATGGCCGCCAACACCCAAAATAGCCTTATTTCTAGACTACCTACACTTGGGAAACCTAACCCAACTCTAGTCTTTATTCCGTTTTGTGCTGCAATCAGAATTCTTTCTTACTTTTCATTAAAGCCCACTCTAGAAACTAAAATTAAAAGTAAACCTTACAGGCCTTTCAAACTTAGCGCTTTCAACTAACACCTATGCCCTTCACCTCTTCATATGACCACTTTACAATGTTTGATGCTCCTTCGCATGTGCTTTTCGCAATTCCTCAGTGCAATGATAATCAATCACTATTTACACGACTGCTTATCAAATTATAGATCCATATCACATTGCAAGACGCACATTGCGATTTCGGCAAAATTAAGGTTCATCGCATTTCGGGTGATTGCTAAATCGCAAAACTTAGGGTCATCGCAATATCACAAATAAAAGGGTCATCGCAATTTCTCTTATCACAATCGCGACTCCCTTTGTCGATATACGATAAAGACTCAGGACTAAATTGCGATCTGCGATGAAAGGTTTAGGCTAAATGCGATATGTGATCTTTGAAGGTGAATGCACAACACTTCAACTGAGAATGCCATTTATGTATAGAACCCGTCCACCATGAGTAGCACAGTGCCCTACACAAAATCACAATGCCAAGAGGAAAAGCCCTATTCCTTTGAGGAAACACAATTCTTTACTAAAACTTCATACTTTCACTGGACTTCTCTAGATCTTCGTTAATATGTAATTTCAAGGGATTTACTTTGACGATTTTAATTGGAATCTCAACGCAGTCATCAGGCTAATCTTTCCTCCACAGATACGCCTTGCAAGCTGAATGTCTTTTGGCATAATTGTCACCCTCTTCATGTGTATGGTGCACAAATTCGTATCTTCAAACAGAGCGACAAGATAGGCCTTTGCAATCTCCTGAAGTGCCAAGACAACATTACTTTGGAATCATAGATCCATCTTGAAGTCTTAGGCGATTTCCTTCACAAGCTTTTGAAATGGCAACTTTTGAATTAGCAACTTCGTTCTCTTCTGATACTTTTGAATTTCTTGAAGAGAAGCTTTTCCGGGACGATATCTATGAGGCTTCTTCACACCTCCATTGGTGCCTTTATCTCCTTTTCTCGTTCATCTTCCTCTAATGCAAATCTTTATTCAGCTATTCCTCCATTTCTTTAACACCACTTGGAACTAGAATACGTAATATTCTCTATATCATTTCCCTTCTTTTAGATTTCATAATTCATTCTTTACTTGACCTATACATACAACTATTAAATCCAAATTGGAATCACACAGATTCTACCCAGATGGTAAGTCTTTTTTTCACTCAGAAAGACTTTCAAAAACTCAACTTGAATTCATTCATCATGGTTTATCACACAGGAACCATAAATTCACAATTATGGATCACTCGGCACATAAAAGGAATAACACCCACAGTCATAATGAATTCAATTTCCTCGTTCATTAAACAAATGTACAAATACAAATAAAATATGTTTTACAATATAGTTTTGGCCTGATCTGCCTTTACATGGTCTGTATCAATGGCCGTTTCACCTACTCTCTAGCCTGTAGACTCACAATCCAAACCTTTTCTATCTATCCTCATACATAGGCTTACATTTATAGAATTAATTACATAGTTATGGATTATTCTAAATCCATGATTTCTCTATAGATCACTCAACTAAATCTGTAAAATATCTTATCCCTCTTTTGACTCAACTAATTTCTATTCAAGGAGCTCATAACCTCTAACATATCTATACATCCCACTCCTCTCATATTCTCAATTATAAGACAATATTTACACTAAACCACATACTCATATTTTTTCTCTTAAAATGTACATAATTTATAGAATAATTAAGAAAAACATCACCCCCTAAATCAACCAAATAAACAATGACATTTGAGCAGGATGGTCTTTCATCAAACTCCCCATGTAGAAACGTTTCCATAGACTCCTGTCTATGAGGTCTGTCACTTTTCTGTAATAATGTGACAACCACAAGTCTCACTGACTTGCTACCTCCAGGATTCGAAACTCTGTTTTTCTGCCAGTCCGTTAAAGTATCAAGTCCATTATGTAATTTTGCACAGAATTCCCAGAATAGTATTTTCACAGAATTGTTGAACATGATTCTTGACTTTCCATGCCACACGATCTTTACTTATGGAAACTCGAATACCCACTTTCTTGGTCTCTGAATTTTGAATGGGTTTCGAACTGGCTCTACATCAGCACTTATAGTTTTATCAGCTAATTCAGTAGTGCTGAAATTGATAAGGGCTAAATCTAAAAGCTCACCATCACCAGCATCACTCACTCTCTCAACCGGATTCCATCAGTTTTTACAGCAATTGCTTTCACCAATTCCTCAGAGTAATTCCTCTTTGTCAATTACATCAATGTGGTTGATGTTTTATGTAGCGCCTTCTCCTCGTTTCGTTGCAACTTCTCTGGTCTTATCTTCTTCGGCCTTTGGCTCTTTGTCTGTTGCTTCCTTCTCTAATTGCATTGGACACTCAACTTTCTGTAATGAAGAATAATGAAGAAATTCTTCTTGATAAAAATTATAGTCATTGATTGTCCCTATCGTAACAAATCTCTCATCCGATACTATACCTGCATTCATCAACAAATTATTAGTTTTAAAAATACAAGAACTTTTGCCCTCTTTTGATGTTTCAAGCACCAATCTCCCATCATAGACCTTCTGGATCTCAGTAGATCCTCTTTGTTATGACTCCATTCCTTTGAGTCTCTCCTTCTCTAACAAATCAATATGAATTTGTTCAAGTTCTCTAAACTCATTTATTAGCTTGCCATTACACTTCTGTTGCAATAGCTTCCACTTGACCCATTTCTTTGTTCTCCATCTCTATCTTCTGTCTTCATATGTGTTTCTTTGTGGCCACTCAGTTAATATATCTACTTCTGCTCTCATTACTGCTAGAATAATCTCACGCTCTTCATTCTGCTACCAATTGCTATACTCCTGCAATCTAATTCCTTCCTCAAATTTACTATCATGTTGGTAATCATCTCTTTTAAATTTCTGGTTTCTTCCATCTTTATCCAGCTGGATTAATACTTCTGTTTCCGTCATGTCTCTAAGGAAGTAACTTTCTTGCTGCTCCTGATCTTTCATCTCATCTTCAAATAATCTCTGCTCAATTTCTCTTATTTTAGCATCATATTTGTTAATGTTGTCTTCCGTACCTACAGCCACATTATTAATTGAAGAGTCAAGACATTCCTTAACTCTATAAACGTTAGAGAAATTTAAATGCAACCTCTTCTTTATCATATTCTAAAAGCTTCGTTTCTCCTTCAGGTTCTTTGAGCAATCTTTCCAAGAGCTCTATCTCCATGTGAAATATTTACAACATTTCATCACAACCTTCATTCTCAGCTTCATTCTTTTTCTAGCAATCCTCCTGAGTTATCCTGTTTTATGTACCATCACATTGCAAAATTCTTTCATCAATTTCATTAGAAAAATTCATTTGTTTAGCTCCTTAGAATACCATTACGGCATTTTCATTATGCTTCTGGTCCATAACAACTTCAACTGATTGTCTTACACCAGACGAAAATTCATCTATGAATTCTTTCTACTATAATAAATCAGCACCTTCCTCCTCTAAAAGGCATTCTCCATCATACTTCACCTCAAGAGCTTTATTCATCTTTGTGGTAGTTTCATCAGACTTTCCATCATCTTCTGCACATCCTACAAACACACACAAACTATGAGATTTAAAAACACAAGGCTTCATAGCCTCATCTGCTTTCGTTGTCAACATATGTTCGAATTGTTCTAAACCATTGCAATAGTCCATGATGTCTTCAGTTGATCTCCCATTATCCTCTTCACCCAAAATCTCACCCTATTCTAGTCCATAAATGGAAACTTCTATTTCTGACTCTGCTTCTTTGAGGTTTTCCATCAACCGCTTCACTTGTCTCTATCATAGCCTTCTCTGTAACTTAGGCCACTTTACTGATTTTTCTTCAAGACCCAACCTTGTCTTTGGTTTTCCCCTAGCAACATTGTTAACACATTGATTTATTCTCTTATCTCAGCCATCTCCTTGTCAAGCTCTGCTTGACTCATTCGTTTCCTGTGGATTGTTTTAGCACCCTTTTCCTTCATCTTGTAGCCTTCTTATGAACCTTCCATATGACTTTCCATAGCCATCTTCTCTTCTGTGTGAGCTTCTACACCTGCAACCAATCAACTTCCTTCTGAGTTGATATTCTCACCAAGCTTCTCATCTGCCTGGTTTCCAAGTCCTCTTTTCCTTAGAACTTGCACTAAGCAATCTTGTTGTCTCTCTGGTTACTACACTCACTTCTCTTAAGGACTCATCTGTCCCTGTCTATTCCAAGCCTCAAATGGAATGAGGTTTTGCTACAATCTCTAAGAACTTCCAAAAGTTCTTCCTACAGTCTTATTGTTGTAGTCTTGTGCCAAACTTTGCCATTCATTCAACTGCTGTGAACTTTCATACCTTTGTAATCATAAATCTCCATAAGCAAGAACATCCTTGCTTTTTTTTTCTCCTTTGATGTATTGCTGCTTTGTCTCAAGGATGTATTAAGGTACATTTTCAACTCCATTCCAGCATGTCATCAAACTAATCCAGAACTCATCAAAAATACTTTCATAATAATCTAAACTTTAATAATATGTACACTATAATTTTATGGCAAACATTATAAAATTCCTTTGGTTGTTTCTCTAACAACGAACTCGCTCTGATACAAAATGATGCAACCATATGGACGCCAACACCAAAATAGCCTTATTTCTAGACTACCCATGCTTGGGAAACCTAACCCAACTGTAATCTTTATTTCGTTTTGTGTTGCAATTAGACTTCTTTCTGACTTTTCATTAAAACCCACTCTGGAAACTAAAATTAGAATTAAAGCTTACAGGCCTTTCAAACTTAGCACTTTCAACTAACACCTCTGCGCTTCACCTCTTCATATGATTGCTTTACAATATCCGATGCTCCTTCGCGTGTTCTTTTCACAATCATTCATTGCAATGATAATCAACCACTATTTACATGATTTCTTATCACATCACAGATCCATATCACATCCCAAGGTGCCCATCTTGATTTTGGCAAAATTAAGGTTCATCACATTTCGGCTGATCACTAAGTCGCAAAACACAGGGTCATAGCAATATCGCAAATAAAAGGGTCATCACAATTTCACTTATCATAATTGTGGCTCCCTTTGCCGCTATGCGATAAAGGCTCATGACTAAATTGCGATTTGCAATCAAAGGTTTAGGTTGAATGTGATATGTGATCTTTGAAG
Organism: Pinus taeda; assembly: GCA_000404065.3. Taxonomy (NCBI): domain Eukaryota; kingdom Viridiplantae; phylum Streptophyta; class Pinopsida; order Pinales; family Pinaceae; genus Pinus; species Pinus taeda. Next base: position 131,445 of record APFE030199545.1, read on the forward strand.
GTGAATGCATAATGCTTCAACTGAGGACGCCATTTATGTACAAAGCTCGTCCACCATGAATAGCACACTTCCCTATGAAAAATCAAAACGCCAAGAGGAAAAGCTCTCTTCCTTCGAGAAAACACAAAGCTTTACTAAAACTTCATACTTTCGCTAGACTTCTCTGGATCTTCATCAATATGTAATTTCCTGGGATTTACTTTGAGGATTTTAATTGGAATCTCAATGCAGCCATCAGGCCAATCATTCCTGCACAGATACACCTTGCAAGCTGAATGTATTTTGGCATAATTGTCACCCTCTTTACGTGTATGGTGGACAAATTTGTATCTTCAAAAATATCGACAAGATAGGCCTCTGAAGTCTCCTAAAGTGCCAATATAGCATGACTTTGGAATCGCAGATCCGTCTTGATGTCTCGAGCGATTTCCTTCACAAGCCTTTGAAATGGAAACTTTCGAATTAGCAAATCCGTGCCCTTCTGATACTTTTGAATTTCTCGAAGAGCAACTACTATGGGACAATATCTATGAGGCTTCTTCACACCTTTGTTGGTGCCTTTATCACCTTTGTTCATTCAACTTCCTCTAATGTGAATCTCTATTTAGTTATTCCTTTGTTTCTTTAACACCACTTCAAATTGGAATACGTAATACTCTCTGTATCATTTCCCTTCTTTTAGATTTCATAATTCGTTCTTTACTTGACCTGTACATACATCTATCAAATCCAAACTAGAATCACACGGATTCTACCCAGACGGTAAGTCTTTTGTCACTTAGAAATACTTTCATAAATTCAACTTGAATTCATTCATCATGGTTTATCACACAAAATCCATAAATTCACAATTACGGATCACTCAGCACATAAAAGGAATGACACCCACAATCACAATGAATTCCATTTCCTCATTCATTAAAAAAATGTACAGATACAAATAAAAATTTGTTTTACAATCTAGCTTTGGCCTGATCTGCCTTTACATGGTTTGTATCAGTGGCCCTTTCACCTACTCTCTGGCTCGTAGACTCACAATCCAAACCTTTTCTATCTATCCTCTTACGTAGGCTTACATTTATATAATTAATTACATAGTTATGGATTATTCTAAATCCATGATTTCTCTATAGATCACTCAACTAAATTCCTAAAATATCTTGTCCCTCTTTTGACTCAACTAATTTCTATTCAAGGAGCCCATAATCCCTAGCATATCTATACAACCCCTCAATTATAAGAGAATATTTACAATAAACCACATACTCAAATTTTTTCTCTTAAATTGTACATAATTTATAAAATAATTAAGAAAAACATCACCCCCTAAATCAACCAAATAAACAATGACATTTGAGTAGGATGCTCCTACATCAATAACTCGTAGAAAGAAGGAGAGAAGAACGACTTTCATAAGAGGCATGAAGCCAAGAGAGCAACCACAAGAGGAAGATGATGATGAAGAGCCCTCGCAGAGCCAATTACCCACCAAAAGATGACACAGAGGAGCATTTCTGAGAGAGAACGTGAGCAAGGTTTCACTTTTGTAAGCCAAGGGAGAGGCCGAGGATTGATATCACCACTCCAGACTTCAGACTATGGCTCCCCTCTGCTGTAGAAGGTGTTGTAGCTCTTCCTCTGCTTCAGAAGGTGCTACATTATCTAAAATTTTCCTTGGTTCCAGGGCAGAACACAGGCTAGGAAGCGGAAGACCCCCATTTGCAGAAGGGAATGAGTCAAGACCACTGCAAGAAAGCCTTTCTCTAGCTCCCACAAAGGCTATTTTTGTCAAATGGTTGGAGCACCCGTAATGCCTAGCTCGAAAGAACTTGTAGAATTGCTGCCTTCAGTGCTCAAATTTAGATGAACGTTGGGTTATGGAGAAAATCTCTGTAACTGAATAATACTAGTTTTGAATCGGATGGTACAAGCGATTTCTATCATCTAACCCTTAAATCAAAGGCATACTAAAATTTAGGTGGCATTGGAGGATTTTTTTTCATAGGGAAATGCCTTACAACATAATTAACATTATCCACTTTGTTTGACTGTGGTAATTTAATATTTATAATTACTGAGGACATTACAATAATCTTAAATCAACTTTATTTAGAAATAAAGTATTTAAGAGTTAAGAAAACTATATATACATTGTATAAAGCCTAAGGAAATTTTGATCTATTTTATAGATTGAAAAATGCAACATAAATTGTAAAAATTATGAATGTTCGATCTCTCTCTCTATATATATAGAGAGATAATCAAATATGTCAATGTACAAACATTTTATTTTTGCACTCTAAAAGAAGTTTTCATCTCAAGAGATTTGATCCCCACTGGCTCTTGCTATATCTATGGTTAAGATGGATCTATACTGGTGAATATTTTCTTGAATGGATTGAATTTGCTTCAGTCTTAAGTTTCTCTTTCTCATTAAGAATCTCATGGAATACTTTCATAAATCTAAAAGTGAACTATTTAAATATTTACTTTTCAACATCTAGATTTCAGACATATTCAAGCAAAAATAATATGCATTGAGAGTTATTTCTTAACAAATAAATCTTCTAATAAACCTACAACCTAAATTGTGATAGTTCTAGGTAACAATGAATAAAATTATCCATGACCATTTCCTTGCAGAGTTAGGACAATAATCTACAAACAACAACATATTCAACCGAATTATAAATATCAAAGGAGCTATCAAAGTTAACCAAATTGTTTTTTCCATCCTCTAAAGTATCTCCAAAAACATAGATAACATCTCTATGGAAATATTTGGTAAGGGATGATTCCTTCCTTGAATGTTGATCATATTTTTATACACTAATTTCCTTCCTCGGGGATGTTCTCCTTATGCCATAGCTTGGAAAAACCTTGATGAGATTGAAGGGTACGAAAGACTATTATAACACCATAGAAAAACTCTTTATTATAGTTTTCATACAAATTTTCATGCAATTCTATAATATTTTCAATGGAGTCATCAATAAATCTTTTTTTCCAAAATCAAAATTTTTAGACAAAACATGGCAACATTTTTTTAAAATTTGTAAAAAAAAAATTATTTTGAAAGTTTTAATCCTTGCTCAAACTTGTAAATCCAAAACTCAAAAAACATAAATACTTTTCATAAATAAAAATGACTATATATAAAACAAAATATTAAAAATAACATAAAATAAAATAAATACACAAACATCCAACTTTAACCATTTAATTTTTTAATTAACAAAAAAATATATAAATTAAAAATTAAAAAAATTATTAATAAATTTAAAATTATATATATAACCTCTTGAACTAACCATTATTAACATTGAAACAACAATACCTAACTATCAAAAACACAACAATAAAAATGCAGTCAACAATAATAAAAATTTCATATTTAAATATATATTAAAATAGATTTTAAAAAAACTAACCAAAAAAAACAACAATAAATATTTCATTATTGAAGCTTTTGAATAATTTAATAAATTTAAAACCCTAACTCAAAACAAAAATCAAAATCTCCGATGAGGATAATTACTGCAAAGGATCATTTTAAGAAACAAAACATTCGCATCCTTGAATCAAACCTAAAACTTCACTATTCCAAGGGCACATCAAAATTTTCAAATGTAACCACGATATTTCAAGTAAATCCGAAAAATTCATTACATAACTATCCATTACATAACCATTTTACAACTATCCATTACATAACCATTTTACAAGAGGAAAATTATGAATATAAATTTTAAATAATTATTAATAAAGTTAATAATAATTAATTATGGTTAAACATAATTAACTATAGTCAATTATGGTTAATCTTCATTTTTGTCTAACATAATCAATATTATAAAATTGGTCAACCATAATTAATTATGAAAAAACAAAAGACTAATTATGGCTAACAAAATTGAACAATAATCAATCAAACATGGCATAATCAGAGCATAGTTAAACATATTCAACCACGGTTAACCACAATTGACCATAATCAACCAAAGTCAAATATTATCGACCATTCCATTGACCATGCTCAAACGTGGTCAATAATAAATAACTATTGTTAATAATTATTAACCATGGTCAAGCATAATCAGATATAGTCATCCATAGTCAAACATGATGAACTGTGTTTAACTATAGTCAACTATGATTAGCCATCATCAACCATTTTCATGGTAGTTAACCATGGTTAACCATTATTAACAAAAGTCAACCATCATAAAATAAAATTAGTGATATTGAAAATGATTAAATGAAGGCAAATATGGTCAACCATTCTCAACTATAATGAAGCATTATGAAACATGTTTAACCATAGTCAAGCATGAACAACTCGGGTCTAAACATAACATGGTAAATCATGACCAATAATGCTCAACTATGATTGAATATACTTATATATCACATATATTTTAATATTATGCATAATATTTTTGTTAATAAAACTATTTATTATTATGCCAAATATATAGCTTGAACTACATCAACATACTTATTAACTATGAATAAAAAATAACACCTATGAACATATAATAATCATATTTTTTTCAGCCCCAAGGGTTAGCTCAGTTGGTAAAAATTAGTGCTTATCCATTGGGAGGTCACAGGGTCCATTCTCCCCGAATCCCTTGGGTTCAGGCCTAGCTAGTGGGCCACAGGGCTAGATTCCCTTTGGGGTCGATTAGCCCAGATTTTTCCATGGACGTAGTGCCGCCAGTTGACCAGGGTGTCCATGAACCAACAAAAAAAAAAAAAAAAATAATCATAGTTTTTTCGAAAGAAAAAAAACTTATATATTGGTCAGGAAGAATATATACATTTTTTTCAATACCATGTAGTTTTCCTATGGAGCCTTTTAGTATGCATTCCATTTTTCATACTCCATAGAATCAATTTCTTGCCCATCACTAAATCCATATATAGTTGTAGATCTTGTGGGAACCACAAAAGCTTCCTTAGAAAGGCAATCAACCTCCTCATTTAATTCTCACAAAATGTGGTTGTAGGTGATCCATTGAAAGGAAGAGGCTAACTATTAAATTTCCTAAAGAATCAAATATAAGAAAACTATTTTGGATATTTTCCCTTCCATTGGCCAAATCAATGAGAAACTTTGTTGGGTGTGTGTTATATTCTTTGTGTGAATTATATGCACCATGAACAAAGAATAAGAGGAGGGGGGCATGTTGTGGCTTAGAAGCCCCATTGGTTGGGGGATATGCAGGGGAGTGTTATCCCCCTATGTGAGGGTTGGGGCAAGACCCAAAAAACAATTGGTAGTTTTTTGCGTCTATTTTTTGGCCTTTTGTTGGTCCCACGATTTTCTTGAAAATTGTTTCGTGGCACATGGTGATTTTTCCCATGGTTTTGTAATTTCAGTTATGAAACTACGGTTGAATTGGAAGTTCATATTTCAAAGTAAGTATATTGTATTGTAATATATTTCATAGAATATAACAAAAAAAGGCTTGTTGGTTTTCCTAGTTTTGGGTTTCTAGGATAAAATATATATGTAAATTTGTGTATGTGTCATTGTATATTTTCTATATTTATTAAGAATCTATTTGTAGCAATTAATTAAAGAATTTTAAAACTTACAACTTGGAACCCCAAAGAAAATGGACATAGGTAATATTTTTCATCCTATCAATCTCAAGGAGTAGAGAAAGCCTTGTAAATTATGCCTTGTTGTTGGATCCTTTGCTAGAAGAAAATATGCAATAAAGAAAATGAGTTTGATTGAAGTAGATTACCAATCCAACACCACATCAAGGTAGGTGTCATTATCTAGGTCCATCGAAGAAGGCCCATGGAATATCATAGTCAAGCTCTAGAATGCAAGGCATGCACTATGGAGATGATTTGGGTTCAGTGCATTATTCCTTTGCAAGAGAAATAATTTTACAAGCACACAACTTGAGGGCCATCACCTTGTCTCGGAAAAAAATGTAGTTGCAAACTCTATGAATATTGTCAATCATAATGCAAAGAGGACCATAGAATGAATGAATATTTTATCTAATAGCCATGGTATTATAGTTCCAATGGGATCCAATAAGCTTTGGGATTAAATTTTGGACTAAATTTATGTATAAACCTCTACCAAAAAAGGACAATTTAAAAAGAGATGCAATGTTGTCTCCTCTTACAAATTACATAATTATGGGCATTTGTTGGGCCCATGCCAACCATGGAAGCTAAGAACCTCCTAGGTGAGTAATTTATTTGTGAAGGCTAGCTAAGTGGAGATATTTGATTTGAAGTGGGAAAATGAATTTCCATAGATACTTCCACCATGAGAGCTTTGGGCCTTCAAAATGTGCCTTGAACCACAGCTTATATCTGATCTTAGCATCACAATCACATATTCTTGGATTTTTTGTCCAAGAAAGTGAGTCATAAGTGTCCATATTAAGAACAATGATTTTTTGGGAAAGGAGTTGGGTTTTTTAATCTCACTCCACAACTAAATTGCCATCCAAGCCTAACAACAAAGGTGATTTCCATTTCTCCATGCCTATTTACTGTAGTTTATGCATTGATTTGTTAGATAATGGAAGAATGTTGGTTTCCTCTAGTATCTGAAGTGGAGGAGGAGATAACCTGGAATCATTAACAACCCCATACCATGGGTCCCTTTCTATTTGGAGTTTGGTCTTGGCCTAGATTGTCATTGATGTCAATATGGAAATATTCTAGGATACTAAATGATGATATAAAGCCAAGGAGCAAAGCCATCAGGGAAGCCATCAGAGGAGTCAAGTTAAGCAAAGAGGAATATATCAAAGCAAAAAATATTCGAAGTTGTCAGAAACAGGAGTGAGAAGCCATGAGGAGAAACTGAGGAAATCCAAGATAGTCAAGCCATTGGAGAGAATATCGGAAGTCATAGGAGCTATCAAAGGAGAGATATCAAAGCAAAGAAGAGGTATTGGAGTGGTATCGGAATCCACAGGAAAGCCAAGTAAGTGTAAGAGTGGGAGATTGAGGAGGAGCCATATCGGGAGTATCGCATGAAATATATGCCAAAGAAGAACTATTGGAATCCGAAGGAGTTAATAGAGGAGCTAGGTCAAAGCAGAGGAGCGGAGGAGTATATAATATCAACATAAATCATATCAGCGGGTTCTATTATGTGCCACTACACAAAACCCCTGACTCCGATATTATTATGGACCCGTTACACCGTTACAACATGAATTAAAGTTATATCACATCCACATTGTAGGATCACTTAATATCATATCATAAGTTATAAAGGGATGGCACATTAAATATGCAATTGTGATATATATATATATATATATATATATATATATATAATATATATATATTATATTATAATATATATATATATATATATATAGATGATAATACACAGACACCGAACAGGTTATAGCGAAGAGTAGAAGGGTTATAATAATATATAAATGAGATATATATGTGGACCCACTGCACCATTATAAACTGCCCTATTGTTATATCACATCCGCCTCATCAGAATTATCATATCATAAGTCTTAACAAGATGCCACATTGAAAGCGCCGATTGATATATATATATGGACCCACGGGACCATTACAATATGATGTAATATAATATCACGTCCGTCGCAATATCGCAAGCCTCTTTAAAGCCTTGCCACATTAAAATGCCAATTGAGATATAATTGCGGACTCGACTACACCATTATAGCATGGCTTAATCAAATGTCACATCTGCAATAATCACAGTGTAAATAGGAATGTCAAACCGGCGATTGTGATATATATATATATATATATATATATATATATGGACCCAACGGAGGTATTAAATACAGTTTATAATCATATCGCGTCTACCGTATCGGAGGTTATGCATTGCAAGTCATAAAGGGTTGGCAGAAAGTGGAATGGTCGATGTGCGATGAGTCGATGATGTGAAGGCCGATGAAGCACTATCAGAGATCGAAGGAGTAGAGTGGAAAAGGCTTGAATGAACGGACCCGAAAGTTTAATAGATGTGGGTGCATTCTTTTTAAGATCATGCCTTAAGCGTTCAGTTGGGTTTTTCTGTGTATTCCGATAAGTAATGTTGCCCGGGTTTTTTTAAGGCCAAAAGCATAAATTAACACTTCCGATAGTTTAGTGGGCCTGAACCATTGCGATAGCAATATGCGATAAGGTATGCCTCCAGAAACGTGCATAGGCGAGGAATTAAGTAAAAGATGATGTGGCATGTGGGACCTCTATATGGCTATAGCCTCTCTTATATGGTTTCCATGAGTAATCAATATATAGATAAAAGACTTTTCGAGATATATTTTAATGTGCAAACTCATAAGTTAGCCTCTCTTCTAATGAATGTGTCCTTTGGTGATTTGCAAAAGTCATATATATATATGTATGTATGTATGTATGTATGTATGTATATATATATATATATATATATATATATATATATATATATATATAAGCTGAAACGCTTCATTTTTGGGATTGATCTTGGGCATCTAATATAACAAAGAAATAGCAGTTCATGACTAGTGAACTTGAAGAGATGGAGGAAGCGAGTGATCAGGAGGCCAAAGGTCAAGCAAGCACAAAGGAACCAGAAGATCAAGCGAGTGAAGAAGGAAGCCAAAAGGTCCAGCAGAAGAAGAAAAGGAAGCCAAAGGTCGGGTGTATGAGGGCATATATATAACAGAGAACAAGGAAAGGAAATTGTGTTGGAAAACTGGAAGAAACAGAGGTAGTGGTAGGTCTAGCAGGACAGGAGGAAGCCGATGGTCTAGCAGGACAGGAGGAAGTCGATGGATGAGTAATTCTATTGATCTGGCTAGCTTGTCAAAGGCTCAGACTAGTGATGAATTAATCAGGGAATAACAACCAACACTAGTATTGAAGTAGTCATGCTGAAGCATTTACTGTGACAGTTAGAACAGAGGCTTCAACAGAGAGTTGGTTCTTTTGCAAAGCATAGTGAAGCTAATAGTAGACTCACTAAAGCTGTGTGGAGACATTATCACAGATCATGATTGCTATTGCCGACTCTATATGGACATTATGAAGAGCTGTATAGACTTCTTCATATGAAGACTGATTTCCATTAATGTTGTAGCATGGAGACTACAGTGAAGTTGTAAACAGACAAAACTCAGTAAAGAAGAGTTCTGAGAGCAGAACATTACTATCAAACATGCCTTGACAAATTGGGTTGGAGCCCTTACGGTTGGTGCCTCATAAGTTGGAAGGATTGATGTCCTTAGAGTTGGTGCTCCTATATCCAGGGTTGGTGCCTTGACAAAAAAGGATTGGAGCCCTTGAGGTTGGTTCCTTAGAACTGGAAGGATTTGTGTCTTGGGAGTTGGTGCTCCTAAGTCCAAGGTTGGTGCCTTGACAAAATAGAGTTGGTGCTCTAGAGGTTGGAGCCTCACAAAAGTCCAAGTTGGTGCTTGGGAACAGATTGGAATCATATATATATTGTATCTATTTTATTTCAAAGATTATATTAATAAAAGCATTTATTCTTGTTGTTCATCTTGTGTTCTGAATATAAATGTTTCAACTGGTAAAATAAAAATTGAAAATAAATTCTGATTCACCCCCCTCCCTAGTATTTCCAACATTGGGAACCATCACCATTTATCTAGGAAATTTGCTTCCCAATCAATGTAAAGGATGCCACCAAATCCTTACATACATTTGAACCTATGGAGGGTTTGTTTGGAATTCGAATCTAATATATGATCAATATACTAGTGAGGTACTTGTACAATGTGACTTTTTCCTAGGGAGTCACCTATAAGCATCATCTATAAGTTCCTGCCAACTAGGGCTTTAGAAAAAAGGAATAGTGTTTTGACGCCCCACCCCCAAGTTATTTTGGAACCACAAATCTTAACCATTTTACTAGAGCTATTCCAGGATTTTTCCTAGCACCTGTACAAAGAAATATGGATACAAAACATGCGTGAAAACGTACTAGCCTAAGATAGGCTTCTGAATTAAGAAAAATATCCAAGACACACTTGTACACCATACATCACTAATCGTAGTAGTGGGACATTGAAGCCACTCCTCGCTCCTCAAATGAAAAACTAAAAATTCTTAATGGTATGTGAGAGGAGCTAAGGTGAAAAGTCTTTTGCTCATATAATGAGGGGGTATATATAGCCAAAGGGGGTATAACTGACCCTTGTGACTTGTTGACTTCCCGCATGAATGTTTGACTTCTTATGAATTTTCGACTTTACATGACTCTTCAACTTCATATGTGTGTCTCTTGGACTTCCACTTTACAATACATTAATTAAAAAAAAATATGGCCCATAGTAGTGATGTGGCTGAGACAACTCATGGAAAAAATCGACATGACACTATTGACATGCACTGGCTGGTTGTGGTGTCTATGTCGAATTGTTGTGATGCTAAGTGATGATATGCTCTCAGTGTAACATGTATTCACTTCTGCATGGGGTATTCGATGGTCTTGGCCTTTGATTGATGATGCATGTGAATGTATCACTTTCTCTTGCTTGCTCAATGTGCTATGTGCGTTGCTTCGACTGCAAGAAATTATTCTAGCATGTGCCTCTTATACATCCCATTCATCATCATGCCATGTTTCATCAATGTACCTATTCCTATAATCACTCATGAAAAAATGACATCAAATCCAAAAATCTCCTAGTTTAACATGATGCATCGCTTTTTGTTTCTGTGCAGGTGACCGGGAGAGGGACAAGGCACTGAAACTACACAAAGCACAACAGAGGCTGGAATGCGAGGTTTGAGAGCACTATTGGGAAAAATTGCACAAATGTCACTAGGAGGTATATTTGCACAATCCAGGATGGCATTGACAACTACAGGGCAAAACCCAACTAGGAGGCATAATTGCATAGTTTCTAGGAGGAGGTCTAGGTGGGGTGTCAGGGAACTGCTTGGCCAATCTGCACAATTTTCAAGGGGATCACTAGGTAGGTCATCAAACTGGGAACTACGCAGTTTCTCTAGGGAAGATAATGTGGGCAACAGGAGGCACTAGCAGAAAAATTTGTGTAGTTTTCTAGAGGAGGACAAGATTAGGCTGGAGGAGTTGCTGGTCTAAATTGCATGATCCTGGGAGATAGTTCGAGCCTAGACATAACTGCATAATTTTTGGGTTGATTGTAGAGTAGGAAAAAAGGGTAGGTGACATCCAAATCTGTGCACCTATCTAGGTGAGAGAAGAGCAGGCCAGCAAGGAAGCTCACCTATTAGATCTGTGCAATTTCTCGGTTGATTGCAGAGCAGGGTAGAAGGGTAGGTGATAAACAACTCTATGCAATTTCTAGGATGATTGTAGAGCAGGCCAGTAGGGAAGCCTTCCTGGTAGATCTGTGGAATTTTCCAGGACAATGCAATGATAGGTAGCAGAGGCCTATCCCACATGTCTGCACAGTTTCTGCAAGCAGTGCAAGGAAGTGAGGTTGGACAAGTTCTGCACAGTTTTGGAGATCAGTACAACCTTGGGTCATAGCTCAAGTCAATTTTTCTAGTTGACCAGTGGGAGGCTTGATAGGAGATCTTCCAGGAAGTGCAGACTGGGTCAGGTTCATGGGATAACTTATGTGTAGCTCTGGGAGACAATTAGCTAGCTCATTTATAGAATTGCTCAGTTTAGGTTGTCCGAAGGACAACCTCAAGCTCTACGCAGTTCTGGGAAATAGTGCAAGGTTAATAAGATCAGGTCCAGTTGATGGAGGGTTGCCTAGTCAAGAGATTTTTAGGAAAATTAACTAAGTGTGAAAGAAAGAGTACTTGTGCACACATGACAATGTGATCACACACTTAGCATGACTCGATGACAAGACACCTCAAACCAACAAGACAACATGTGCTCAATGAGACTGACTCAAATCTTAAGAGTGATAAGTGTTATAGTTTAGATATGTCTTCCAATGACTGTGATGATACTTGTGCGCCAATGTTTACAACTTTGTGTGTGAATGCAACCGATGTCGACAGAGCAAAAAGAACTCATACACATAAAGATAAACCTTCAAAATTTCCATAACAAAACTCACAAGCATGACAAAGCGATCAACATGCCAAAAGATGATCGATGATAAATCAAGTAAAAATCCTAGTGTGAATACTCGATAATAGCTCATGGGATGAGCTTGAGTGTTTGTGACCATCAAGGGGGAAAACCAAGGAAGGCTCCAAAATTTGGATGCAAGCCAAAATTTTGGAGGGTGTTGTAGCCGCTATAACACTTGGTGACACATTGGTTAAATACTAGTTTCTCTGTTTCAGTTCATTTGCAGTACAAGACCTTGTCCTTTCAAGATGTGTTGATTCATTGTGTAGGTTACTTTGGCTTCCTCACTTACCCCATGGATAGACATGTTTCACCTTGTACCTACTCACTCAAACGCAACAAAAGTTTTAGCTAGATCACAATGTTTCATGAGAAGGGAAGTTTGGTTGACGAGATTAAGATTTGCAGAGTACAAGTTTTCATCTCTAGTGTTCCTCTAATGCGAATAGGCCTAGAGAGTACCCTGATAGAGTCACGTAGGAACAAAATCATTGCTCCATTTCCAACAAGCTTGGCCAGTACCTCAGTGGAGTTTCCTGTTTCCCTGTTTGTGCAGGAAGCCTTTCTCTTCTTTCACCTTTTTATTTTTTGAAAGAGGACTATGCATAGGCACTTATCTACTTTTGGGGTAGAAGAGGGATCCTGACTTATTGAGAGGAGAAGAGTTTTTTCCTTCAGAGAAGCATGTAAGATCTCTAATTTACGTTTTCTCATTTAGATTTTCCCCTTCTCTATTCCTACTAGTTGGATTAAGCTTGACCACACAACGCAGAAGACTGAGTACATGCATGGGGTTTCCCAGGTTGGACACACGTTCATAGTTTTACCACATCTTTCCTTACAGACAAATCTTATTTTCCATCCAGGCTTCATCAACCAAAATTTACAACCAAGCATAAAGAAGTCAGACACTAAACTGACCAAGTGCTATAGCTTCAGAAGACTCTTTAAACTCAACCATATACATATTCAAAATCCAGAACAAAGTATAGGATAGCACACAAAAAAAATGATAAGACAACCAAAATGAAGCAAAGAAGAACAAAGAAAAATGACAAAGTAAACAACAAAACAAAATAAGAAAAGGAAAGCAATAGAGCAACAATAATCATGCTATGTACATAGGCGGGGCGCGGCCCCAGATCACTAGAAATAACATATTAAATATTGGCCATTGATAGGATGGTATTCAATTGGCCCGTCAAGTGATTGCAAATGATACGTGTGTTGACCAAGTTTTTCATGAACCATGTACAGACCAATTCACAATGATTGGAACTCCATATGCTTGCCTTTGTCTTTGTGGGGTTTACCCACTTCAAGACTAAGTCAGCCACAACGAAGCTAACATTCCTTGCAGACTTACAATTGAACCATCTCTTGATACGGTTCTAGTGGAGTGAAAAATTTTCTTTTGCTTCCATCCATTCTTCTTGTAGCTTGGGTAATGTGTCCATCCTAGGCTAAATCAATAGACACGGCTTGCCTCGTGATTCTTGGGATAACTGGAGAGAAGGCAAGTATATATTGGGTGGAAGGATGGCTTCTTTTTCTTATACGAGGAAGTATGGTTATGTGTTTAGAGATGGCTTGGGTGTAACTCGGTCAACCCAAAGTGCATTCACCATAGCAGAATTCCAGTTTCTCTACTCAGAGTAAATGGTATTTTTGAGGATGTGAATGAGATTCTTGTTTGTTGATTTGACAAGACCATTTCCCTATGGGTAGTAGTTAGCTGAATGTTTAATCACAATACCATATTTCATGCAAAATCATATAGTTTCAATGAAGAGAAGTAAGTTTCATTGTAAAAAGCAAGTGATACCATGAGGCCAAACCTCGAGATGATGTTTTGTTGAAGGAAGCTGATGACTTCCTAGTTGTTCACTTGTTTGAGTAGAACTGCTTTTGTCCACCGCGTGAAGTAATCTGTAGTAGTGGGGCTGCTGACCTTTGAGTTATTTCGGCACATTGCTCATAGACCAAGCACTTGCGGGTATAAGTGTGTGCATCTTTAAATAGTGTGGGCTAGTAAAAACCAGCTCTCATGATTTTATGCACAGTTATGTTACCCACGAAGTGACCTTTGGCTGGTCCATCATGCATGTCACATAACACTCTCTTTAAATCTTGTGCCTCCAAGTGCCTGAGAAAAATTCCATTGTTGTGCTTTTTATAAAGCACTCCTAGCACCAACTTGTAAGATAAGGCGTTGATGTGAAGTTCCCTCTTTTTTCGCATGGAAAATTGAGGGGGAATGGAAAATTGAGGGGGCATGGTACCGCGATAAAGGTACTGGCACACTTCCTCGTACCAAGAGTTGTCTTGAGAAGTGGGTGGTGCTTGCTCTATATTGCACATGTTGATTTCTTGATCCCAATTGATGAGCTCTTCTTCTTCCTCGTGTGCATGTACTACTTCTATTGCAAGCTTGAATAGACCATGACCCTTGACAGTGTGAAATGGCTTGACATCAAGATCATACTCTTGCAGTTATTTCATCTAGTTCACACGTCTTTCACCCAACTCTTGTTGAACAAGGGGCACTCTAATTGCTGGAAGTGGCACAAAGACTATGCAATTATTTTTCAGCAGGTAGGGTCTGAAATGTTTCACCACCTTGTATATAACATATGATTGTTTATCCACAGTGGAATATTTAAGATTGGGTCCATGCATGCTCGCACTCATGAAGGAGAAGGGATGTTCGTTATTCTGCTCATCCTTTCATTTGAGAACTGCAACGAGTGAATTATTGGAAGCAAATGTTTAAAGCAAGAAATATTTGCTGATATTTGGGTCGTACAACGCAGGTGCATCTAACAATGTGTGCTTGATATGGGCAAACACATCCTTTTCCTTCTTCCCCCAGCTATAGATTTCATCCTTCTTGATCATGTCTTTGATATGTTTAACAATCTACACATAATTTGAGATTAACTTCTAAAGGAAGTTGATCTTCTCCAAGAAGGACTGCATAACTTTATTTTTGACTAGATGAGGAATCTGCGTGTTAGTCTGAACTCATTTTGGATGAACCTTGATCCCACTCTTGGCAATGATATGCCTAAGGAGGTTCCCATCAGAAACTACAAATACGCTCTTCTTGGGATTCAAGGATATCTAATAGTTTCGACTTCGCCCAAAGATCTTCTTGAGATGGAGCAGGTGGTCTCACTGCTTTCTAGAAAACAATGTCATGTCATCAAGGTAGACAACAATGCTCTATCTAATGAGCCCATGGAAGGCGATATCCATAGTGCACTGAAAATTTTCACCTGCATTTACCAGCACAAATGGCATTCTTTGGTAAGTGAACGTACCCCACTTGGTACATAATGTATTCTTAAGTCTATCAGGTTTTGCTACCAGAACCTAGTTATATCCCAAAAATCCATCAAGGAGAGAGAACATTTTAGCTTCATATATTGTCAGTAATATGTGCTCCATAGATGGCACAAGGTAGTTGCCTTTATTTGAGGCCCTATTCAGATTTTAGAAATATATGTAAAGGCAAATCTCCTTGGACTTCTTTCTTACAGGAACTAAATTTGAAACCCAAGTAGAATGAAGAACCTTGTAAATGATTCAAGCATCCAACAACTTAGTGAATTTTTTCTATATGAGAGGTTTAAGTGATGGATGGACTTTTCTGAGTCCTTGCTAAAATAACGTGACCCCTTCTTTGATTGGAACGATGTGTTGGATTATTCATGTGTCATATGATTTCAGGTCATCGTATGGCCACACGAATACATCATGGTACTGTCTGAACAAGCGAACAAAGGCTTGTCGCTCCTCTGTTGTGCAACATGTACTAAAATTCATGAACTTTGATTCTCTTTCTATTCCCAAGTTAATTTGTTCGTGCATGTGGAACTATGGGTTTTGGTGTTCCTGTGCCCTTTAAAGTAGTTCAACATGTCATAGAGTTTCTCAAGTAAAACCACATCCTTGGGGATGAGGTTGCCTCTACTTTCATGAGCTGTGTCTTGCAGAGACTTCTTTTGCACGTCTTCATCTATATTTGCGTCTTTGAAAACATCAGAATTCACGATAAAATGTAGCATTTGTTCATCATCATCATCAAAAACACACAAAATAGAGATGTTGTCAGGGATAGATGGTTTATACAAAATTTCAATAGTAAATCTCCCTAAGTGGTGTCATCCTAGTAGCTGCATTTTCTAAAGCATCTATAATTTCATTAAGCATTCTTTCTACAAATATGATATTAAAAGCTTGGAAATTAGAGATAATCTACCATAGCTCTTGCTTGTAACTCTTAAGACGAGGGAGGACACAGTGTATGGTGTTATGTACCTTCCGTACCACAATCTATGAATCACCTTCCACTTTTAGCGTAGAAACGTTGAGGCTGAGGGCTTTGTGCAAACCCAAGACGAGTGCTTCATATTCAAGAGTGTTGTTTGTGCACTTGAACTCCAAGTGGCTTAAGACTAAATTTTTTCTTTTCCTTGGGTCGATCAAAACACAGCCAACTCCAGAGCCATCCTGTGTTTTGGATCCATCAAAATACAAGTTCCACAGATCGTCTATACAAGGACTGCTTGTCATGCTAGTACTGCTACTAATGTTAGAAATTATTGTACAAGTTCCATTTTCACCAATTGGGCAAGGAAGGAGACCCAACTTTGTATCTGGTGGGGCGGGGCTCAGCAATGCAAGATAACATCCCAGCTTCATTTCCTGTAATAAATTGTTGAACATAAGTTCTGCAAAAGCTAACGGTTCATTCTGACCATTCAAGGGCGTAATGTTGTAATCCATGTATCTTTGCGACAACACTCAAATTTGGTTGTTTTTGTCTGGTACGGAATCGATAAGTGTGACCAATCTATAGCAGAATATCCTTGCAACTTGCTAGACCAGTCTCTGTTGAGCAGTAAGCCATATGCTTCCGGGGTATCGATGGTCACAATGTTGATGCACTAGTGAACTTTTCCTTCAGACGATAACGTGATGATCACATCCCGAAGTTCACCAATGGCTGGTACACATGTTTGGTTGAGTTGGATGATCTGCGCAGCTGTACTACTCCATTGTGCATTGATCCATTTAGAAACGGAGAGTGGCATGAAATTGACTAATGCGGCAAGGTCAACCAATTAGTTATGGATGTTGAAGTTGAATATTTGAAATGATAACAAAAATGGTGGGCGGAGCAAGTTCGCTTCTTCCATGCGAAGCACATTGAGTACATATGTGAGTGATGTGGGAGACCTACTTGGTCCCTTGATATAAGATGCAACATTATATGTGGAGGTTTCCTCGAGTGTGTACTAAATAATATCTCGTTGACCTGTGATATTGGTAAGCTCGTATAGAGATATGTTTGCACAACTATTCTTCATGTCTCCAACAATATTATAGTCTAAAGTGGGAAGACTCACCGAGCTATCTGGGGGAAGAGTTTTGATTGTACTATCGGATGGAGTGTTTTGAAGTGAACTGCTCATGGACGTATCTCTCATTGGAGCTGTCTTCCAGGACTTGATTTGTGTTTTCTGTGTTGAGAACACTCGTGGATCAATTTTTCTGATCATTTTCTTAAAATTCTCTTTCGGTATCTCGATCACAGTAGGAGCCCCTTAACTTCTCAAGTTGTATCTAGCATTCGGTTTTGGGGGCTCCTTCTTGGTGGTTGTTTTCTTTTGGGCAGTGTTTACACATTGATACATGTTAACCATGTGCCCAAAACTTGGGGCTTCATCAGATGCAACATGTTCTCCATTATCTTCATCTTCTGGTTGAACCTCCTTAGTGGTGTTAAAATGATCATTCATCCTTGAACCTACGAAGCCCATAACTTAGTTCCAATTTTCACAGGTCTTCTATGAATTCTATGTTTGGTGGAACTCACAGAAGTTATCCTTCCCAATAAAGTCTGTTTGGAACACAACATTTGAACTTTGCACAGATTTAGCGAGGTGATTATTGTTGCTACCTGATGTCACATTCTTGTTGTACGTAAAATCGAAAGGTCTGTTTCTCACTACTATCTCGGTTATCCGTTGCTTGATTTTTTCTACTGAAGTCGTCAAGGACTTGAGGAGACAAGTAAGGGTCTTAATCCCACTTGTTTATTTTTCCTTTACCTTACTCACAACAGTATGGGACCTCCTAACCGCGTCCTTGGAGTCCTTCGCTGGTTCATCATCTACAATGACTCTAATCACATGCAGGTCTTTTTCCATGTCAATTTCTTCTTGGAAATTTTCGGAAAGTGTTGGTTTCACAGCTTGCTTGATGAACTGCGCAATGCTATTAAGTAGCGCAGATGTGTAGTAGTCGACTGTGATGGAGTCATGAGGTTTAGTTTCTATAGTGAACTTGTTCAGGATATGGTTAAACCTATGGTTAAAGTCTTTCATTTTCTCTTTCGGCTCCATCTTAAGACTACCCAATTCTTTCAACAACATGGCAGGGGTTTTGTCATCAACAAAATTTTCAAGGAAAATTCTCTTAAACATCCCCCAGTCTTGAATGGATTTGATAGGAAGGATCTCGTACCATACAATTGCTCTTCCATCAAAGGTACATGGAAATAGTCTACTTGCAACATCGCCATAACATACCTCGAGTGTATGCAGATGTAGGTAGAATGTGTCTAAATGATCTTCTGCCTTCACTGCTATGTCAGGGTCATACTTCGTTAACAACTCATTTGTGTGCCTTGACATCTTGTGCAAGGCCCCGTGGAGTTCCAATGGGCCATGTTTCATCCATTCCATATTTTTATCAGCCATATCGTCTTCTTCTTCATACTCTTCCTCTTCTTCTGAATCAGATGGTTCAAACTCCGAATCTGTTGGTTCGTCTCCACCTCCGCCTCCTCCACTGCCTCCGCCGAAACCTAAGCCCAAGAGTGTGTTGTTAAATTCTCCTCCTTGAAGGAAAATAATAGGTTCCTCTTCGTTCTCAACAACTTCTACCAACTCTTCAAGAATGGTAAGGATTACTTCTTCAATAGACACGACTACCACTCATGTGGGTGTAGTCTTTTGCTTCCTCTGCTAAGAGGGAAGATTATATACTCCTGGAATCAGTCCAACAACTTTGGTAAACTGACGAGTGATGGGACGAATAGAGCAAAGGTGATGATATGAACTTTCTTGTTCAGGTTTGGGAGGTGAGGAGTAACCAATTTCAGAGTTTCATATGGGAGAGAGGGATTTCGTGTTACTGCCTTTACCAAATGATGGATATGTGGGGTTGAGAGGACATTCAACCATAAACAACTAGCAACGCTCCTTCTAGTGCCATAAATGTTGACGGTGCTAGACCTGCCAACATTCAGGGGACCTACCCTGTATGAAGCCCCAATTAGACTTCACACTGTTTGATGTAGGAGTCCCTTCTAGTATGATGTCTCGGTTGTCATTATCTTAGATATTTGCCTTAGCTCTTACTATTCAACACATGAGAGTGTTATGCTTGTAACGTCAATAAAGCAAGGTGAGTGTGCCTGGTGAATGTGTAATGAAACTCTGTGTGCTAGTTCTCCTACCATCAAAAGGGAAAAGTAAAGTGAGCCTCTTGATGACAGGGAATATTCCCAACATAGGAAGAAGCACATGCAAACAACAACAAGGGATTGTCCAGCATCTAGCGGAATATCCCATAGCTGATGCAAAAGTCATGAATATTCCACACGGGGATGATGGTCATTATAAACAAGAAAACATAAAATATGCTCTGTCTAATGTCCAACAGAGTAGTCCACATGAACGAGGCAATAGTCTTAAACAATATAACACATATTCAACAATATGAGTATTAAAATAACCTAAGTAGTTCAACTATCTTAGTACAAGTTAAGGAAACATGAATTACAAACATTTAAAGAATATTCTTACAAATGGATACAAAACATGCGAGAAAATGTGTTGACCTAAGACATGCTTCTGAATTAAGAAAAATATCCAGGGCACATCTGTACACCATACATCACTAGTCCTAGTAGTGGGACATTGGAGTGACTCCTCACTCCTCAATGAATAGACTACAAAATCTCAAGGCTATGTGGGAAGAGCCAAGGTGAGAATTCTTTTTCTCATACAATGAGGGGGTATATATAGCCAAGGGGGTATAACTAACCCTTGTGACTCTTCAACTTCCCTCATGACTGTTTCACTTCTTATGACTTTTCAACTTTACATGACTCTTCAACTTCATATGTAGGTCTCTTGGACTTCCACTTTACATTACATTGATTACAAAAAATATGGCCCATAGTAGTGATGTGGCCGAGACAACTCATGACACAACTCGACATGACACTATTGACATGTGCTGGCTGACTGTGGTGTCTGTGTCGAGTTGTTATGCTTTTGAGTGATGATATTCTCTGAGTGTAACATGTCTTCACCTCCACATGGAAAAGTGCATGAGGTCTTCGACGGTCTTGGTATTTACTTGATGGTGCATGTGAATGTGTTACTTTCGCTCGCTTGCGATGTGCTCCATGTATTCATTCAACTGCAAGTAAATCTTCTGGCATGAACCTCCTCTCTATTCCATTTGTCGTCACGACATGTTTCATTGATGTACCTGTTCCTGCAATCAATCATGATGAGATGACATAAAATCCAAAAGTCTCCCAGTCTAACATGATGTATTGTTTTCTGTTTCAGTGCAAGTGATCAGAAAATGGACAAAGCACTAAAACTGCATAAAGCACAACATAGGTTGGGATGTGAGCCTCTAGAGCATTGTTGGGAAAAACTACAGATATTTCATTGGGAGGAAAATTTGTGCAATTCAGGACAAAAGTGACAGATTCGGGGAAAAACTCAATTGGGAGGCAAAATTGTGTAGTTTATGGGAGGAAGGCCACACGGGGTGTCGTGGAAAAGCTGGGACAATTTGTGCAATTTTTAAGGGGAACACTGGGCAGGTCATCCAGCTGGGATCTGTGCATTTTCTCTTGGGCAGACACTACGGGTAATAGGAGGCATTGGTAGAAAAATCTACGCAGTTTTCCTGAGGAGGACAAGATTGGGCTGCATGAGCTCCTGGTTAGAATTACGTGATCTTGGGAGACAGTCCGGGCCCGGACATCACTGTGCAATTTCTAAGCTGATTGCAGAGTGGAAGAGAAGGGAAGGTGACATCCATATCTCCATGGTTTTCTGAGTGAGAATAGAAAAGGCTAGGAGGGAAGCCTGTCTCTCAGATATGCCCAGTTTTTGGGTTGATTGTAGAGTAGGACAGAAGAGCGGGTGACAGAGAACTTTACAGAATTCCTAGGCCGATTGTAGAGGAGGCCAGCAAGGAAGCCTTCCTAGTAGATCTGCACAATTTCCCTTGATAGTGCAGTGACAGGCAGCAGAGGCCTGTCCCACATGTCTGCATACTTTTTGTAGGAAATGCAAGGCAATTAGGCTTTACAAGTTTTGTGCATTTTTGGAGATCAGTACAACCCTGCATCATAGCTGAAGTCAATTTTTCTGGTTGACCAGTAGCATGTTTGATGAGAGATCTTATGGGAAGCACAGACTAGATCGGGCTCTTGGGAAAACTTTTGCGTAGCTTTGGGAGACAGCCAGTTGGCTCATTTCCATAATCACATAGTGTAGGATGCTCGAAGCATGGCCTTAAGCTCTACATAGTTCTGGGCAACAATGCAAGGTCACAGAGATCAGGTCTGGTTGACAGAGGGTTTCCCGGTTGACAGATTTTTAGGAAAATTGACTAAGTGGGAAAGAAAGTGTACTTTTGCATACATGGGAATGTGATCACACACTTAGCATGAGTCAATGACAAGACACCTCAAACCAACAAAAAAACATGTGCTCAGTGAGATTGAATCAAAGTTTAAGAGCGACAAGTGCGACAATTGAGATATGTCTTTGAATGATCATGACGACACTTGCGTGACAGTGTTTACAACTTTGTGTGTGAGTGTGACCAATATCAATAGAGCGAAAATAACTCATACACACAAAGACAAACCTTCAAAATTTCCCAAACAAACTCGCAAGTATGACATAATGATCAACATGCCAAAAAATGACTAGTGATCAATCAAGCAAAAATGGTGAGAAGACTCAACAAGATCTCATGGGATGAGCCCGAGTGTTTGCGACCATCAAGGGGAAAAACCAAGGAAGGATCCAAAATTTGGATGCAAGCCAAAATTTTTGAGGGTGTTGCAGCTGCTACATCACAATCCCAAATTTCTTCCATAGTTCAAAATCTCTTCTCTCAGACTAGGAAAAATGCAAATGACACAACTCGATGGAGGACGAGAGGGTATAACATTACCCTAATTGTACCAAGTTTCATCCCCACTGTTGACCAATTCAAATCGATAACTACAATCTGAAGTGTCGGATCATTTCGCTCGGGTGTGGTATGATACACATTCTCCTACCACATGGCCCCGTCATGTGGACACAATTTAGTGCAACTTATGCGCATAAGTCAAGGTGCCACGAAGGATTTCCACCACCCTAAAACACTCACCACCGAATATATATATATATATCTATATCTATATATATATATATATATATATATATATATATATATATATATATATATATATATATATATATATATAAATAAAAGGTGGAACCAAGTAACTTAATAATGTTGATATTTAGGCACAATGGTATAGTAAATATAATGTCAATGTAATGGTTAGCTACGTTAACTAATACAAGAATTAATAACCATCAAACATATTCTATTTTTCATGTGATTATATAAATGACCTACCATGTTCATGATCTTGAGTCTAGTACAGAGTGTGTTCGAATGAATATGAGCATGAGGAAGTAGTCAAGAGAAGTGAAACACCATATCCAGTGTTAATAGGGGATTTAAGTGAAATTTGAAAATGAAAAATGTTACAATGTTTCTTGATACAAAAATATAATATGTGATAGTAATGGGAAGTTTCCTCTTCTAGTGATATCAATAGTTAGCCATTTACAATGACAAAAAATGTAAGTCGTTTCCAATATATATATATATATATATATAGGGTGAAATTAGGGACATGTTATAGTACAAGATGGAAATCTAAGAAAAAAAAATGATATTCAACCTTCTTGGTGTCACAAAGGTGACAAACTATTTTTTCCCATGGTGTTTTGGAAATTTACCAAAATCTAGTTTCACTATGAAGCTCGTGAATACTTGTTCCCATTTTAACAATTTTTATTTTTTCTTTTAACATTACTCTAGCAAGAGATGATTACCTCCTTATAATATTTTAATTTCATTTTTCCCTCTAACTCTTTATTGCCTCACAATTTCTTATTAATTTTTGGTGTAATAATATTTTTAATATTATCTTTATTTTACAAAATGATTTCCTTCGTTATCCCCAAATGCTAAATCCAAGACTAGGCATTTGTATGTCATCCTCACTTCAGGGGAAGGTTGAGTTTTTGGCTAGAGTTATAAGGAATTTTAGGAAACTTTTCAGATTCCATGTTGGTCAATTTCTTCTTGTATCTAAGATACCAAGTCATAGCCATGCTTTCTGTTGGGGAAATACTTGCTTCAATTAAGAGGAGATGATAAAGGGAATTCCCTTTAATATTGAGAATTTCCATGAAATTATAAAGATACCGCAACCCCAAACCTCACATCTATACAAAATAACATAAGTGAGAATAATCTCAAATAAGATTTTTTTTTTTTAATCCTATATCCAAAGATTTACTTATACAATTATTTTCAAATGCCCAAAAAAATTTCCACCCATTTTTTCTTTTCTCGCTACTATAATCCCAATTAAACTTGTAATGAATATCAATTCTATGATATTTATATGAAAAAACTTCCTAAAGATATTTTACTTTTAAAAAAAATAATTAA